>OZ024718.1:81872904-82104077 GCA_964016875.1 Fallopia convolvulus
AAATTTTGGTTCGGTTCAAATTTACCAAAAGATAACCTTTTATGACAATTTGTTTGCTCCTCTAAGATATATATAAATGTCTCGTGTTTCCATAATTCCATGGTCTAGCAAAATGAAAGCATACACACCATATTTCTAATGACGAATTGCTCCCAAATGTAATAAGCAATTCTGAGTCTTGCTTGTGGGCTGTTTTTCAGCTTCTAAATTGATCAAAGAAAAGGAAATAGAGAAAGCCTTACAATTCAAGAACTCCTAAGATAGACTGAGAAATATACAAACAATTCATTTTGAAAAAATAAATACAGCCCAAAAATTATACTTGTTAGTTCTAAATTTGGAATCTGAAAAATTGATCTTAATTGATAATAACGAAAATTATTATAATTATTGATCTTTGAATGAGATAATCTCCAGGTCATTAATGTTGTTAAAGAGAAAATCCATTGTCCTTAGAGATAGAGCTCATTATCGCTGACATCTTAGTGGTTAACCATGTCTTTAGGAAATGTAACTCTGTAGCTGACAAAATTGCTAATTTGGGTCACAATCTCCTTGTTGAGTGTATCAAGACTCATCCAGAACTTCTTATTTTCATCTGAAAGGATGCTCTAGGGCATCCTCCATAAGTGAGAGCACCCTAATCCTTACCTAATCAAAAAAAAACTTGTAACTAGATAAAATAGTCCAAATTAAGTTTAGAATTTTTTTGTAACTTCAACTCAAATTTTACCTAGATATCTAAATTCAACTCCCACTTCAATTATAACTAGTTAAATAAATCATATGTCCAAACGCATCCTTAGTTAAGAGATGATCTAATGCATCATTTTTTATCTTTGAGTTTTAGGGACAATGTGAGGCATTTTGAATCTCTTCATTGTGTGAAGACACAAGCTTGATGAAGAGCACCATGACTTTGTAAGGAAGGGAGTATTAAGCTCTTTTTTGTTCATAAGAACTTGAAGATTGACCATAATTAGAATTACACTCTCAAGTCTTAAGGCATAAATGATTTGGCAATAAGGTTGTGATCGAATCGAATTGAGTTGGGCTTTTAATTGCTCAAGCTCAATTTAGTTAACAATAGGAAAGGTAAAGCTCGAGCTCATTGAGCTGAGCTTAGCTCGCGAGCCGCTTGTTTAGTTTTTTTCATGATACAAGCTAACAAACAAATTATTTACTTTATCATATATACAAGCAAAGGAAATTAAAAATTAAAATATGTGGTTTGAGACAGTGGCGGAATTATGTTGGGGCGAGTGGGGCTATAGCCCCCACTGGATTTTAAAAAAAAATTAAAAATATAAAATATTATTAGTGTAAAAAGTGTGCAAATATTAATAGTATTACACATATCAGTGATTGAACATTTACTATATATATTATAAAATACAGTCAAACGGTCTTCATCTTTCAACTAGCAAATATTTTCTTATGAAAAAAGGGTCTCATATACAAAAAAATAATTTTTATACAGAAAAATATAAAATTTTATTAAAAAATACAAAAATTTTCCGTACAAAATTTTTTTTATATAGAAAAATACATTATTTTTTTCTGTAACTAGGAATTTAGTCCCCACTAGGGTAAATGTCTGGCTCCGCCCCTGATTTGAGAGATACTACCAAATTATGTAGAACCGAACTTGTTCGTGAACGTAAAATCGAACTTGCTCATGGGCATATAATCGAACTTACTCATGAACAAACGAGCCGATTTTTCTTATGCTCAAACTCATCTCATAATATATATTTAGATCCATTAAATTGTGGTTAAGCTCGACTAGTTTACAAATCGAGCTGAACGTGAACAATACTTAATCGAGCCGGTTAAGTATATCTTTAGAGCCAAACTCATCTCACAATATATCTTTAGAGCCATTAAATTGTGCTCAAGCTCGACTAGTTTACAAATCGAACCGAACACAAACAATACTTAATCGAGCCGAACACCTAGTTGCTTACGTTCTTGTTTCACTTTCCCCACAAAATTCCTTTCTACCCAAAAACCACTTTTAATACTCTTGAAATCCATGCAATTCTCTCTATTTTTTACGTTTTTCAAGATACTAAAAATCAATTTTCATCCAAAAACCCCTTTCTAACCACAAGTAAAACAAGGTCTCAATTTAGCAATGTCCAACCTTAATGTACACCCTTCCAACTTTCAAAGAAGTAAATAACGTTCTCGACCAAAAAAAAGAAGTAAATAACGTTACTGGTATAAATTTGCTTGTGTGAAATTGTTTTGGGCCGGCCCACATTCAGCCTAAACTTACGAGAAGCCCATCAAAGAAGAAAATTATGGCGGCTTCTCTTTTTTTTGGTCGAATTATGGCGGCTTCTCTTATAGTCGTTGGCTGACTTCTTTTGCAGACAGTTCAGGGAAGAAGATGACAACTCCACTGACATACTCGATTTCTTCCTCCACCGCCGCCAGAGTGCGGCCGATTTCGTTAATTCCGGTCTACCGGAGCTCCAGAAGCAAAATTCGGTGCAATTCGTCCAGGCCGGAGCTAAACCCTAACCCTAACCCAAACCCAAACCAAAACCATCGCCGGCTAATTGACTCATCACCATCAATCATCCAGAGAATTCCTTGTGGTTGTGGAAGGCGATCTTTCATGGAAGCCATAGGAACCGCCTCTTTGATCCATGCTCTTTCTCCACGCGCGTGCTCGTCCGCCCCAATTCCTGAATCTTCCAAGGTAACCGACGATCAAGCTCTCGCCTAATCTATATTCGTGTTCTATGTTGGAAATTGTTGTTCGAATTCTCTTTATGGAAGATAGATTGAGCTTTTCGAGTATTGAATTTAGGGTTTCGAGTGTTTAGCGTCTCTTTAAGCTACTTGATTGAATGATTAGCACTTTAGCAATAGAGAAATCTGAGATGGGGCTCTTGATTGACAGGATGTGCTGAACAAATTCCATCCTCCTAAACCGGATTGGTATAATGAGCTCTACGCAACAATATTGAACAAGTTCATGAAGTCTTATGAAGCTGAGGTAGGGGGGCTCCATTATAACTTGTAATCATCTTGTATATTTGCTTTCTGATTTCTTGTTTAACTTGTAAGGTTGCAGGCTACAAAACACAGCTCTTTGATCAATTAAAGGGGAAAGCAAATGATATCCTAGAGATTGGAATTGGAACAGGTCCTAATCTCAGGTTTTACGCTGGCGAAGCCGGATTGAATGTAATCGGCGCTGATCCAAATGATAAGATGGAGAAATACGCAAGGGCTTCAGCTGAGGCCACTGGTTTGCCTTCTGCAAACTTCCAGTTTGTGCAAGCTGTTGGTATCTTATATCTCTTTAGCTTAGTTGATACGATCAAATCTTGTTATACGACTTATTGGTTTGGTTGTTCTAAGGTAGGAGAGGCTTTGCCATTAGCTGATGCTTCTGTGGATGCTGTTATTGGAACACTTGTGCTATGTTCAGTGACAGACGTCAACAGGACATTGGAAGGTAAGGTGTTATTATACACTTGTATTGGTAAATTTTGTAGTTGAATGAATTGACACCTAGTATACAAGTAAAGATTGAAACTTGGTAAGTGTTTCAGAAATAAAGAGAGTGCTCAGACCGGGTGGATTCTACGTGTTTCTTGAACATGTGGGTGCGAAAGGTACTTGAAAAACTTTCTGGTTATCCTTTGAATGGCTCAGTTTTTCTCCAATGGATCATGTCAAGTGTTTTTTTTTTTTTGGTAAATAATGCAGATGGAACATTTTTGAGGTTTGTTCAGAACATACTCAACCCTGTGCAGAAGTTTGTATCCGACGGGTGTCATCTAACAAGGGAGACAGGAAACTACATTGCAGAAGCTGGGTTTTCTGAATTGGATAGCAATACGGTTTTTGTCTCAAAAGCCTCGCTGGTGAATCCGCAAATATATGGGATAGCTCGGAAATAATAAGAACATGTTGTTCTTCTGTATTGTATAATGTTATAAGATAGTGTTGGTTGGAGAACATTTGTATTGAGTGAACAACCCTTATCTGGGTTAAAACAATTGCATAGCAGTGAATAAAGGACGTCCAATATCGCAAGAGGTGAATAAAGGACTTCCAATATCGCAAGAGGTGTGGGAGTTTTTTTGCTCGTGATCCTTGTCTCTTCATTGTCACATAGCTGAATTTCAGTTTTTCTTGGGTCTATCGGGCGTACCCCCTTTTCCTTGGGCAGGGTACTCCCAGATTCCCGCTACAGTGGAGCCTCACTGGGTCAATAATGATGATGATGATCCTGGTCTCTTCATTCTTATGATGGTTTTGTTTGCTGGATTGATGGAGCAATTTCCTTCTTCAGTATTTCATAGAGGGATTGATGGAGCTTTTTTTTCATGGCTTTGAGATAGGTCCATAAGTTTGAGGCATGCCTATTGGCACAACAATAATAAAGTATGTAAAGATCTTAGAACATATGGGCTCTTTCTCTTCTCAAGTTGTCTCTAAGCCCACAATCTGAATTAGGTTGGGTAAATAAACCTATAGTTGAACACGAGTTGGTTCAAACCGAAATTTTAAGCCAAACCGATTGAACCGAACTGAGTCGAATAGAAACCGATATTATTTAGTTCGGTTTTCGGCTTAGGAATTTCACGAATTTTGGTTTCGATTTGGTTCGGTTATGATTAAATAGATGATTCGGTTTGACTTTCCCAAAAACTAACCCCTATCCATCCTAAACCGAAAAAAGCAAAATCGAACCTACCCAATTCGGCTCGGTTTTCGATTCACCTTAAATCAAATTTTAGTTTCTGGTTTTCATCCCTCGGTTATGTTTTGAACCAATACTCAACTCTTATTAAACCTCTTTGGATGACATCATATACAAACAATTCATTTTAAAAAATAAATACAACCCAAAAATTATATGATTTGGTGAACAAAAAACGTTACAATTAAAAAGCTATGGGATCCACAATCATGTGAAATTGCTAGGATTGGTCTGGGAATGAACAGTGTAAGAACATATAGTATGTTACAAACATGTCCTACAATAATTATATTTTTTTGGTTAAACCGTTCATGTTTGGACCATTTCGGATATTGGCAGGTTGAAATGTTGAAATGTCTCGTCACTTTCAAACCTAATTAACTGTTTGTTTTTTCCCTTTCATTTTCAATCGAAATAAATACTCCACTTGTATATATGCTTTCTTTTAAAATAAAATAAAATTTGTCTTAGTTATTTTCAAAAAATAACTTAAAACAATTTTCTTTTCACAATATTAACATGTTGAAGATGAAGTTTTTTCCACCGAATTAAATTGACTAAAATGGTGATATTATTTGAACCGACCATTATCTTGATTGACCTTTGAATCTTATCAAGTCCAAAGGACCTTATCTTCAATTATATTGATGTGGTTGGTAGTTAATTTCTCTCGCAATATATTCTACGATTTAACAATGCTCATCTTTAATTTAGTAAATGAAATTGAGTAGTCAAAAAAGAAGAAGACCACTTTAAATTAATTGATAAGTCTAATGTGTCATATATATAAAGAGATAATGTTGTAAATGTTAGAAAAATTATAAACCTTTTATAGTAAGGAAAAACACGCAAACTCACAAGACAAGAGAGAAAGAAATGAACAAGACAAAAAACTTATATAAGATAATTTGTTGACCCAGTTCATCAGAATGACTACGTTTGACGACACTACCAATCTAGGAATTTTTTTCCACTAGATTTGAGGACTCAAAGTTTACAAGGACTTGATCTTCCTTATCTACACCGATCTGATCAACCTAACCTAATCTTCAAGGATAGAAAATATTAACTTTTTAAGATCTAATCTTACTTACCACTCAAGAAATCTGACTTCTCGCCGACACGGGCCAAGATGCGACCGCATTTTGTCTTCCTCAATCCGCTTCTCTTTCCCCACATTCTGTCGTCAAGACGCGGGCAAGGTGCTCAAAACGCGGTCGCGTCTTTGGCCACGAACGCAATTCCTTCTTCTTTCGCCTACTTCCGAATCAGACTCCATAAACCCATCAGCAAATTAATTGTTAGATATATTAGCAAAATCATGATGTAATATACGTAATATGTGCATGGTTAGGTAACAATATCATGAATAGTTAGGTGGGCACTTTTCAAAGAATGGAAATAATTAAATGAGGAGAACTAAAATCAAAGACTTTTGTAAGCTAAAGTTGGGTGTGATGCAACATGCAATTTAGGTGTGTGGGTAGTTTACAGCTAATTAGTTGGTAAGCTAAGTTTCATGTCTATATTGCATGTGACTTAAGTTCCATGTGAGGGAGGGTCCATGTTATATATTGTGCACGTACATACCTAAATCACAAGTTTTGTTTTCCTATATCTTATCTACATTATTTTATTATTCTAATAATGCAAAACTTTTATGTAATGTAGATGTAGCGGAGAAGAACAATCAAAGACAAACAGAAGAATGTGAACAAAACTTACTAGAATAATAATGTTCTAATTCGAAAGGTTTGACGATTTAGCTAGTATCCTGAGGTTATTGTTTCGAATATCACAGATGATGGTTTGTCCTTTTCTCTTTAAAATTTGTTAGTGACTAGTTATCATCCACAACGAATACTCGCCTAGAGCTCAAATAATATTAAAAAAGAATGTTCTAGACCAATCATCACCCTTTTAAGTAAAATTTGCTTAAATCTTACCTTATTAAAAAATAGTTCTTCTAACCTATACCCTAACGACATAGGATAAGCATACTAATTTAAGGAACTAAAATCCTAAATGGAAACTAATAAACCCTTATAAAAATTAATTAATCTTAAGTAAATACAAATTATCTAATTATTTGACCTAGATTAGAAAAATCGTTAAAAAATCAAGAGGATGTGACATCACTATGATTCAATAGCATGGCATGTTTCAAACACAACTTTTTTTTTGTTTCAAACTCAATTTTGATAAAGGAAAATAACATGCAAGTATGTAACTAATATTTGTTTTCTTAATTTATAGTAGGCAAGCTTGTAAGTTATAAGTGGGATTAATTGCTATATTTTTTAAAATAAAGATGTAAGTTAATATGTAAGAAACTAAGAATGAATGGAAATATACATTACATATGACATCATTAACTAGTCATATTTTGTTGCTATTTGATTTGAGAGACGAGAGCCAACAAAGTAATGGAAATAATGCGACCCTTCGGCCTTTTTTGTTTTTGCTATAGAGTTTGGAAGATTTCAAGTTCAAAAATTTCATATGAACTCATGATGTAAATATACATTATAATGGATTTATGGGTCAATGGCACTTTTCTATAATTAGTTGATGCACTTTCACTAGTGTAATGGGAGACCCTATTTAGATTAATCAAAGTATATAAAGTTGGCTACTATCTTTTTATTTATTTATTTATCTAACATATTTTTTTGTAAAATTCCACTTAATAACTATGAAGCATTACCTATTTCATGTGATGTCCAATATTTTTCGAAATTCTGCATGGTAACTTTAGATTAATGATGTCATAATGGTTGATGCACATCTCACTCTCTCTTTATATATGTATGAATTCTTTTATATAACATTTTCTTTTTATTAATGATATTCACACCATTTTGGTGATGCTTATGTTATACGGAGTAGATAAGAAAGCATCATTTTTCTCATTTTTTTTCTTACACAATTTTCTAACTTATGTAGGAAAGAAATCATCAAATTATATTATTTAGGATTATATTTTTTTACGGTTTTAGTTTTCAAAAACAATATTTTTAACACTTGTCCTTATAGGTTAAAAAAACATTTCATACATTATTTTTTTATATTTTCAAACACAATTTTGCAAAATGATTAAAAACCATCATCACCTTACTTATTTCAATTCACTTTAAATTTTCTTATTCCTTTCCTCAAAGAGCCGTCCCTTTCAAGGTCAATAATTACAAGAAGAAAGCCCGTGGAGATAAAAAAAAAAAACTTACGTCAAATTGTTTTCACATGTAATTACATACCAATTGCATGTTATTTACTCAGTCACATATCTAATGTGTACTTGGCCACATTTTTTGACGTAACAATGAAAATATCCCTGCAATTCCTAGCGGTTCAAATTTAATTTCAGCTCTGAATAAACTGCCCAGACTGTTAATGGGCCCCAGGCCCATTTTTGGGCCCAATTTTGCACATGATTCTGCAGGCTTGAACCGTTACAATTCAATCAATTACCGCGGTAAAAAGTTAAGAAAGTCACACAAGTTTGAATGGAAGATTTAATTATGACATTATCATATGGTTCGTGCAATTAAATTCTTATGCAGGTAGCCACCGACATATAATGTAAGATAATTATTACTGTTGGGTGATATGTGTGTTACTGAGGTTAGATTTTAAAAATAAAAGGTAAATGTTGGTCCAAAAGTGGAATTATTATTATCATTAGGCATGTCGGAATAAGGTAGCATGTGCAATATGCATAACCGATTGCATTGTTGACTTTATATTTAACCCTAGTAAAAAAGATGAGGCCTTTTTAGGCTTTTTGGTTAAAAATAGGGTTGATTATTTGTCGGTTTAAACCGAAATTTTAAAGCGAATTGAAACAAATATTATTATGTTTGGTTTTTGGTTTAGAAGTTTTTCAAATTTTGAATTTGGTTCGATTTCAGTTAAATTTTGATTCATTTTGAATTTTTCAAAAGATAACCTTGTATCTTTCTCATAATGATAAAACCGATAATGAATAGAACCAATTCAGTTTGGTTTTTAATTCGGTTCAATTTTTATCGGTTCGGTTTGATTTTGAACCAATGCTCAACCCTACTACTAAAAATGTCTTCAAATTCTTATTGTGATCCGAATAACACATAAATTTACAAAATATTGAGCTATAAAATGAAAATTACTATTGTTGACTTTGTATTCCAGTTAAATTTTGGTTCGGAATTTTTCAAAAGATAACCTTCTATCATGCAATTCTCAAACCGATACCAGTGCGATTCGTTTTCGGTTCAGTTCAATTTTTATTGAACCGATACACAATCCTACTTAAAAGTGTTTTCAAATTCTTACTTTGATCCGAATAACGCATATAAAATAATAAAATTTACAAAATAATGAGCTGTAAAATAAAAATACTATTGCTGACTTTGGATTCCAGTTGTATATCTCAATGACATGTTCCAACCAATTTTTTTTCTATAGTCAAAACATTTAATTTTGACAAATGTAATTGATATAACAATTGATATGTCACATGTGTGTATGTTTAGAACAATTTTTATGTAGAATAAAGTGGCAGAAAAATCCGATAAAATTCTCTTGTCTCAATGAAAAGATTGAAGTTCGACACTTACCGAATTGGATGTATTATCTAAATTATATTATAGGATCTAGGGAAAAGAAAATGAGCATGATTAATTCGAGTGCTAAGTTGAAGATTCTGAAATAATTAATGGTGGAAGACAGCAAATGGAAAGCTATAAGATCGAGTTGGTTGTGGTATACATGTCATCCACCCCTAAATTTATGGAGTAATTGTTGACTTGATACAATTTGTAATAATCTTATACACTAAGATTTGAATTACAGGAAATAATGTATTATCTTGCATTATAATGCAATTTGTAATCCAAACAGGCTCCTCTCGTGTGTCTTAACTCCATATAACATATTCCATCCGATTAAAATTATAAGACGTTTTAGAAAATTCAATTTGATCAAGAATGACGACGTTTACGGATTATTTAATTAATCTAGAGTTAATATTTTCTTTTCCAATAAAGAATAAGTAATTTTTCTATGGTAATTAAGCTCTAAAGAAAAAGAATGTTAATTGGTGACATTTTATTGGTTTAAATATTACTGTAGAATTTTTTAAAATGACTTATAATTACAATCGGAGGAAGTATAATAAAGATCTTGAATTACGAAGATTTAGTTAAGGGTAATTTTATAGGATTTTTTAAGTTTGAATTATTGTTTATTTTATAGGATTTGTCGTATTGACGGATAATTTTGTAGGCAAGGAGAGGTAGTACTATCGAGTACATAATACATGTTTTTTTAAGAAGGTAATAATTAGGATGAAATTAATCATCCTAGCGCTCCCTTTCGGATGAGAACATGGAACTCTAAATTTAATCTAATCTGATCGCAAGAGCTAGAGTGTTGTGCGATTGTTTGGGTTTTCCGAGTCTTCAACCTAGGGTTTCACTTTTGCTCACCCAACTAGTATAGTCAGGACTCCTACAATTCTTTTCAATTTAAGGCCCTATTTACCAAAACTAATGGTAATGGATATATAATTGTATTTGTAGTTGTAGTTGTACCAGTTGACAAAGCGGTTGAAAGTAATTGCTCAATGAAAAAAAAATGTCAATGTATGTTTTTGTTGAGGTAGTTCGGTGTTTAGCTTATAGTTATAAAATGACGACATAAGACACATATAATTTATTTAAAAAGTTATAATTTTTTTTAGTTGAGGACATATATGAAAAATAAATCTCAAATACTAGTTCAAATTCCAAAAAACTTTATAGAGTAGCCGCTAAAATTAAGCTTTTAAACGCTAAAAATAATCCTACAGTTGATTATACCAAATATCCTAATAGTAATTAAAATGAAATTTTAAAAATTAAATGCTACTCCCTCCATTCACATCAACTCGTCGTTTTAGAGTTTTTCTCCAAAATTAAGGAATTGTTTGATTTGATTAAAATATCCTAAATCTTTTGTTAGGATCTTTCACCTTTTATTGTAATTTTTGTAAATATTGTTAACTAGTATGGATATTATTGAAAAAAATGGGTTAAAATATCTCAAATGACAGATTTTGTTGAACAAGAAAATCAAGGTAGAATGACAAGTTTTTATGAACAGAGAGAGTAACATTTTAGACTTGGTAAATATGGCCCAAGTGTATGATTTAGAGTATCTTTCTAATGTTAAAAAAAAAGGTACAAAAATATAATTTTCAAATTCAAATCAATAAATTTGTGTGTAAAGATAGGGCCATGCATTGATTCACGAGGAATAGTTTGCATGATTAGGTTAGCTCTATAGCTAACTTTAATTGGATACATATAGATGGGACCTTTGAGACATACCAAATCTTCGGAATATTATTTGGTTACATTTCTATGTACTATAAGTCAGGCTTTCAATAATCGTGATTTTGTTTTTGTATGCACCTGAAAAGATCGTTAGTTCATAATCACTCTTTAAGTATACAAAAAGACATGAACCCACCCACCTAAATAATACTCCCTCCGTTTCAAAATATTTGTTCATAGACAAAAGTGCACATATATTAAAGGGGGAAAATTCTTCCAAAAATACCCCTATAAAGTGGTACTTTCTACTCCAAAAAGTTGCTTTGGAAAAAGTGTATGTTTAGTGTGGTGTAATTATTAAGGGTATAAATGGAAAAAATTATTATATGAACAACTATTGTGAAACAAGAAAAATTGTGTATATGGACAACTATTTTGAAACGGAGGGAGTAATTAACTTCGAGTCACATGCTTGCACGAATGATGATAATGGAAGATACTAATAATAAATATCATAGTCTTGTCATTTCATAGTCCAAATAATACACATATATGTGTATGAACTTATATATGTACATTAACTTTGCATTATCATTTTCACTAGCTAGGCCCTTGTGTTTTATTTGTTACACACTGGTTCGTCGGAACGTCGTCTTGGCTGCGTCCATCTGACTTTGGTAGATCATGGATGAGTCTCGAAAAGATATTTTTTTACTAGGCCCCGGTATTTTTAAAGACTACCTATTAGCTGAATTAGATAATGCGCAATAAATAAAAGGAATTTGAAAAACATTTTTATTGTATAAAATGAAATATTTCTTATTTAGCTAAGGTGTCATGGAAAACTATTTAGTTGAGAATTTATTGAATGAAGCTATTAAAGTTACATTATAAACTAAACAAACTATATCAACTTAGTATTAATTTTGTTAATGTGTCTTGAATTTGTCGTTAATCGGTATTCAGTAAGAGTTCGAGAGCCCACCAAAGGAGTCCTATGGGACTCCTCTCTCCTAGTAAGGGGTTCGGGTGTAGTGTCCCGACGGTGGGCGCTGCCCCATAATCTAAATTAGGGATTCTAGAGTTTGTATATACTCTTAAAACGTCTTATAATTGTAACACCCAATTCTAGATCGTTTACCTCATAGTAAAATCAGTACTTCTGTCCATGGACATAGCCAAGGCAATGTTGGTAAATCGCATAAATCTTATTGTTGTTCTTGTTGAAGCTTTTTTCACTTCAATAATACTCACACAGTTCGGATAAACTTGTCGTTTTAGAGTTTGTCTTAAAAATTAATAAATTGCTTGATTTGACTTAAATATACTCAACCATGTTATGATCTTTCATCTTATTTTGTAAATTTATGTAAATATTTTTAATCAGTGGGAAAATTATTAGAAAAAATGAGTTAAAATATGTTAAATGAAAATTTTTGTTGAATAAGAGGGAGTAATAGTTTGACAAAATTATAAGTTGATTATCGAAAAGGGGAAAATGATGTTAGGCGATCAGATGGACGGTCAAGATTAAAAGAACGATATAGAACAAAAGGCAATGAATATTCTTAGCCCTTGGATGATTCTATGGGGACGTTAGAAAAGACATGTAGATAGAACAAAAAAGTGTTTAGAATCGTTAGTGGCCGTTAAAGCACTGGGGATTGAAAACTATTGAAGGAATTTTGGACCCCTTCTTCCACTTGCTTTTCTATTTTCCTCCTCTTCTTTAATTAAATTACGAATCTATGTGTGGATTTTGTGGACCCTGAGGCATGAGCCCGGTTTTGAACTTCATGTTAAGTAAAATTTAACATTAAGAATGTTATAAAACCGCCCGTGAAATATAAGAGTTTGTAAGAAATTACCCATGAAACAAAATTGCACCAAATTACCCTTATATCTCCTTGTCGTTATCCAACCATCCTTGCAAGGCTCAGTCGATTTTAGGCCTTCTATGAACATGATTGATGAACTCGTATCTAGATCGATCTCGCATAAGTTTAGGCCTTGAATGAATTTTGTTCTTGAAACCACAACCAAGTTCGAATCCTCCTTGAACAAATTCTTAATTGAAAACGAACAAGCGGTGCACAACTTTCGGTTGAAAGCACACCAACGGTCCACAGCCGTTGGTCGAAAGCGCACACCAACTGTGCACAACTTTCGATTGAAAACGCACTGGTTGTGTCAAAAACGCACAAGCAGCTTAAAACGCATCATCAACACTTCCAAGTTCTAATACGATCAGTGGACATTTAAGGACTCTTTCAAAGTTTCAAGTCCAACTCAATAGTTGACCCTCATTTTTTAAGATCCTTCTGAACTTATAAACTCAGAATATCTTATAAGGTCGATACCTCTCTCTCCTTCTTATACGACGCCATAACTCTTTTATCTTATTTATATTTTTTCATATATCGAATTATAAGTTTAAAGTTTATCACCTAAAATAAATTTTTTATCGTAAAAATTAATTTTACGACAAAGAGGGAGAGAGAGAATAGGCCTAAATTTTTGACCGGATAAAGAGATTCTTGATTGAGCATACAACAAAAAGAGGGGATAAATTACTCTGTCAGAGGTCAAAATTTAAGTCTGTAAAAGTAATTTTTAAGAATTAAATTGGAGGACCCTAATATTCTCTGTTCTTTTCACTGATCAGCTCGTTCTCCCGTCTCTTTCTTTCTGATTTGGGTTGCATTTTGCAAAGATTTTCTCAGAGAGATAATTAATAATGGAAGAAACCAATTGCAAGTTGAATTTTAGATTGGATTGGAATAACGACGACGACGACGAAGAAACAAAAGCAGCCCACATGTGCAGCCGTAAAAATATAGATAGATAAATTTTCATTTGTGATTTGACTTCTTAAATGTTTGTTCGTTGTATTTCGAATGCACTTTAACATTTCTATTTTCCCACTTTGTTCTAAATTCTAAATGGTGGATACATTAATAAAAATACACATACATCTATTTATTAATCATTAAATGTATTCAAATATCTAATCAATCGATTAAGTATTTAAAGATAGTATTCAAAGATTTTCAATTCAACTCTTATGGACAACAGTGCTCTTCACCAAAAAAAATTGATGACTAAAGTTTAACTTTAATCAATCAAAACAATTGGCTCTATGACAAGGGATCTTGAAGATTGAGATCGAGTGTAATCATGATTAATTAATAATATTAATGGTTTGTAGAACTGTTAACGTTGAGACGATTGTTTCGGATATTCTTATCTAGCATAGGATGCTTGAGATCTTTTGTGTGACTCACATTTTTAGAAAAGTTAACGCAATGACCGGTTACATTGCAAAAATCAACCATGCCATTAACAACTAAATGTGAAAGTCTTCCCATATTTGTAAGATCAAAGCCATTTTAAATGTGTTAATATCCTTGAATATGTTGTTGACCGGGGGACTCACTAGAGGTTTGAGGGGCAGTATCCCACAACAACACTAGACAGAGGTCTAGGGGGCAACGCGCCCTTGGCGGGGGTTGAGGGCAGTGCCACTCTGAAAAACGGCACAATATGTGTATTAACCGACCCATCGTGATCTGTTTTGGGCTTACGACCTATAATCTGATTAGGGTTTTTATAAGTCAGTATATATACTTATGAAACACCATATTATTATAATTTATTCTATTTAGCCTCCATAATAAAGAATTTAGTTACTCTAATTTTAAACATAGATAACACACTGTTATCAAATTACATAAATTTTTGTGTCATTTTTTTACAGTTTATCGTTCTCGTAATAACAAAATGACGCTTGATTTTAATTAAGAATTGTAGGGTGAAGCCACTAGAATGCAATATTGGCATATTATTACACCTAAAAAATACCCCAAGATTAACGGTATGCTTTAAATAAAAAGAAGCTTAATTAATGCAAAGTTTGTTGTGTAGTTAGACACTTCTCGTCCTTTAATGACTAGATTGATTGAAGAAATAAATTTTGATACGTAAAGGGAGCTAATCGGGTGGATCGTGACACTTACTAATTATCTGTTTATGCCAAATTTCTTTTCCCCTTCTTTTGGTGTTTATGAAGATTATTAATTAATTAATGAAACGATGACAAATCTTGCGGTATAACCATGAGTTTATATAGTTGTGCTAAAAGTTTCTTAATCACTAATCACCTACTTAGTTTCCAACTATACACCAAGTATTGTATAATGTTCTAACATATAATGTTAGGATTTGACTCTCTCTCTCATATGATTATATTATATTTAATTATTTTTGTTATTAATAATAATGGTTAAGAGTCTGGAAAAAAGTGTCGCCTCTCATTCACCAAAATAAAAATTATTCTTATCTAAAGTATTGAGGTATATTATATATGGGCTCGTTTCACTTGTGGATAGAAAGTGATTTTTGGGTGAAAAGTGATTTTTTAGTATCTCGAAAAACGTAAAAAGTAGAAAGTGTTGTACAGATTTCAAGAGTATTAAAAGTGGTTTTTGGGTAGAAGTGGCTTTTGGAAAGAAAGTGAAACAAGGCCTATATAGTTAGTGCATATACATTAATTAGGATTTAGTTTGGGGAGAGTTAAAATTTTGGCCAAGCGAAAAGATGTCGAGGGCATAATCTTTCACTTTGTGACGATTCTGAGGCCTTGACGACGAAAATATGAGTGATGCACGATTCACATGGTGTTCGAAGAATAGGTTGTCCTCATTCGATCTTTCAAATTGATTATGCTCGAGCATACACTCGATTATCAAGTCGCGTTATGGTTGACTTGTATTGTGATTATTATCGCTTAATTTATGATGCAACTTGAGAGGTGCAAGTCGGATATATTCATCGCAATGTGAACAATGTCGCGTATAACCATGCGATTTATCTCATAGGAGGGATTTTTCGCTCGATTCAAGGGCTTTAGTCTCATTTCATGACATTAATATATATCAAATTCCCATTCATAGTTTTATATAAATAGATTTTTTAAATACGACTACTTTGTTACGACTTCACTCCAGTCAATATCCCTGCCTTCGGCTTCCCCTTATCAACTACAAATTAGTTGAATTGAAGCCTATACATACAATTTTCATAGATTTATCTTAATTATCATCATACTTAATGCACATGTTCACCAACACATCAAGCCTAGGTTACTTCTACAAGGTAGAGTGGTACAACATTATATCAAAATATCATTTATTACTTGATAACAAGCCTCTTTGAATGGGACTTGGTTGGAAAAACAAGCCAAACCTATTAATTATCGATAGAAACTTGGAAAGTAATGCCCAACAAACTATACAATCTGCCCTCTTTGATGTCTTTCAGCTTTTGCAGTTGTGGCAGGGGAGAGGAAACAAGGTGCCTTCAATCCCATATGACATGTTCCTTCTTTGTTCTTCAATTTAATGAGAGAGGTTGAAGGCTTGAAGCAAACACATGCAAACCCTACCTAATAATATTAAAAGAAAAATCATCACATTACAAATCTTAAGATCAATCGTACCTAATATTGTGACATGAGAAGATTGTTGTTGTTAATCATATTTTTGTAGGTATGTCTGTCCTAAACTTTTTGCGTTGTAGTAAACGGGGACGAACAGAGGGTTGGGCTGGGGTAGGCCCCAGGCCCTGACCCGCCCTAAAAAAATAAAAAATAAAAATAAAAATATGATAAATTTAATATATAAAATAAAAAATAAGGTAAATTTAGTAATAAATTAGTCAAATTAAGGTAATTTAGCCTACCTAAAAAATTTTGGTGAAAATTTGCTCACCTTATTATAAAATCTTGCTTCCGTCCCTGGTAGTAATGTTTATTAATTGATGCAATCCAATACTATTTATGGGGAAAAAATTTATACCTATTCAGTTCCGACATATTTATAGAGAGATTAACTCTGTTGCAGATTTTCTCGCAAATTTAGCTTTTTCGTTTAGTCTAGGCTTTCATGTATCGTGTGACCCGCCGAAGAGTCTTAATTCTTTACTTTCTGATGATGTAATAGGTCGAGCTACCTCCGCTTGCTGACTGCATAGCTCATTTCTAATACGGAGTATTTAATAAAATTCCCCATTAAGGGAACGGAGAGTGCCGCCTCTCCTTCGGCCAAAACAATATTTTAGAGGTAAGATAGATGATAAAAATGTCTTAGCTAATTCATATTTTTTTTAAGTTTGTCAATAAGCCTTGCCCTAGTGTAGTTCAAGGTCTATTTTAAAAGAAGTACACCAATTTTTGACTTGTAAGTTCGTTCCCTCTCCACTAGTTTTTCTTTTTTCGATGATTGTATTTTAACTTGCTTGTGGTTTCTTGTTTTTATGATATTGTCTATCGGCTGTTGTCTCTTGACGATCTCTCAAATTATCGTGTTTCTCTGATACCCCAAATTTTTATCTCTTGAAAAAAATTAGAAAGTAATTTTACCTTTTTATTTGGTTCATAAAATAAATGAAGAGCTTTACTTCTTTATTCCTATGTTTATATAAATTCAAAACTTAAACCAAATATATTTTTTAACTTTTTATGGATTATAATTTTTAGGAGATTACTTTCTACTAGCAAACTTCCCATTACGTTGAAACAAAAAAAACCCAAGTGTAAAAGAAAACCTTCGAGGATGATCCTTTTTTCCATAGCCCATCTTAGAGTTAAGCATGTACGGGATAAAAAGTTAGATTTTTCCCAATATATACTACTACCTCCGTTTCGCAATTTAAGTCGTTTTTTAATTTTGCACAAGAATTAAAACAAGTTTAAAATAGAAAAGATGATAATTTAATGCTTGTTTTTATCAATGCACGATTAACTCTTTAACCACTAGAATTGCTTGAGTTAATGAATGTTGTTGGAATATTAAGTAAATCAAATAGAGTAATGACCTATTTTAGAAAATTTCACATTAAATAAGAGAAGAAATGACTTACATTATAAAACACTTTTTAGAGGTAGAAACGACTTACATTGCAAAACGGATGGAGTATATTAGTAAGAGATGGTTTCACATTTTCATGTGTTTTATGGTGAACCTTATTTATACTAAAAACAAAAATTAAAATGAGTAAATTGGAAAATGACATTATGGGTTACTTTTACGTGCATATTGGAATTAAATTTGTTTCACCATAAAAGATGAATTGCATTAAAAGATCCTCTCTTCTACCATGCCCATGCCCTTCCATTTTTCCCTTATCAAACTAAAAGTTGTACCATGTACTACTAGCATTCATATGGAATTTTATTGATGGAGATGATTTTTACTTGTCAAACCTTTAAATTACCCAACATTTATAGCCATTGAAGTGACTTCGCCTATGAATAGTCACCCCCCATGTGGAGATCCAACTTGTGTTAGATGTCAATGAAACTTTCTTATCACACTTTATTATAATCCTATCCCTTATTTAGCACATCATTGTTTATTTTTAAATACACTTTCTATCTTAATAATATTGGAAGAACTTTTGTAGCAAAGTAACATATTTCAAGTTAAGTCTCACCTGTAAGGCCCGATGTCTTAGAAGCATATCTCATGTCTATTTGAGGACTTTTCAAGAGATCACTCATTCTAGTATTACTCTTGTCTTTGCACGCCTAACTTTAGAGTTATTTGTCCTCACTCAAACTGATAACGATGAGCTCTTGTTGACATGGATAACACGTACCTTAATCACTTGAAAATCATTGAAGTGTTACATCACCAGTCTAACTAGTAAGTGATAATGTCTCGTGAGTCGTGACCATTGAGTTACAAATTCGAACCCCTTACCTCGTTGTAAGCCTAAGTGCTTTCGACGGACCGAAAAAAATAACATATTTCAAGAATTATGATCTTTTGGCCGACAAAAGTTTCAACTCGATACCTAAAGTTAAGAAACTATTTTTCAAATCAACCCAAATTTTACTATACAAATTCATAAACTTGTAACTCTATCTCAAATCCAAAAACTATGAATGTAAAGACTAAAGAGTATGAACTTCTTTGAAGCTCCATATGAAAACGGCTAATAGTAAGTTGATATTGTGCACGTTGTAAGGACATGAAGGTGGACAAAAGCACCAAGTAAACCCCAACAATTGTAACATGGCAAATTGTTTGCAATATGGGAAAAAAAATAGAGAAATTTAATTTCATGTTAACTTCAACCCAAAAAACAAAAAAATAAATAAAGCGAATTGCGATTAAAGGTACAATATAAAGATTAAAGCCTCTAGCTACAACATAAAGAGTTGAAAAACTACCAATCCCCCACATTGAAAGCTACTAATACCACACGGTTTGTGAGGATAAGTGCTTGAAACCACTCATCTCTTGCCAAAAATCCTAAATATTTAGCTGCCTACTTTAAAATTTTTATTTTTGTATGTGGTATATTTTCATTTTTTTAAAAATCTTTAACTATTAACATTATTATAATGCACCACATATTGAATATCGTATGTATATGTTTTAAAAATCAATGACTAATAAAGAAATAAATCATTTATACCAAATTTACATTCAAATAATTTCCTTTTTTTCAATCCTTTGAATAAATACATAAATTGTATAGCTCTTAGACATACTTATAACAACAACAACACACAAACATCAATATTTTTGAATTTTGACACCGTTTTAACATAAAATCATTCTACCAATCACCAATTGGCCTAGCGAGTATGACACTAGGTTTACTTAAGTATTTGTCCAGCAATTTAGATTCTAATCTCCCTAACAACGCGTATAAAAAAACTAAATTGAGAGGTCACCACTATTAAGAACCTCTACAATACCCGATCCAAGCGTATAACTGCTTTAGCCGATTGAACCAGGCGAGAGATTAAAAAAAACTAAAAGCATTCTCACACAAAGTTAGATTTGATAAAGACAAAAGTACCCCTTATAGTAGCCATATTTTCTTGAAACAAAATTTCCATCCTCTCTTTTTGAAAGAAAAATTTGTGCACCATATAAATTAATATTTCACACATATAAAGTCTCTTTCTTTGATAGTGATAAAAAGAAAAAAGGAAATTTCTTTTCTTCTCAGCAGCGTTATCACTAGGCCCCACAATGTCGGAGCAACGACGGTGGTTATTCTTCATTTCTTCCTTCTCCCACTCTATTTAATCTCCCCATCCCGCCTTCTAACTTCCTTCACACTTCACATTCCTCACTCCATTTCCTCCTCCAAATTCAAACGCATTGTCTGGTAAGCACAAATTAATTTCCTCTGAAATAAAAACTGGGTTTTGAAGGAAATCAAATTTGCTGAAATGGGTTGCAATTTTTTCCCCAAAATCTTGCAGGAAAAAGAAGAAAGATCATGGCTTTTCTTGGGCTTCTTCTCTTGGTGGGTTTGCTTGCAATGGCGGCTTCAGCCGAAGGCTACCGTGGACGTGGCGGCGGAGGAGGCTGGGTCAATGCTCACGCCACCTTCTACGGCGGCGGCGACGCCTCTGGAACAATGGGTAACTCTTCAATCTCCAAAAAGATTCCATCTTTAATTTGATTTCTTTTGATTTGGGTGTTTCAAAGATTGAACCTTTTTAATTTGTGTGTTTAGGTGGAGCTTGTGGCTATGGAAACTTGTATAGCCAAGGCTATGGAACAAACACAGCAGCTCTGAGCACAGCTCTGTTCAACAATGGCTTGGCATGTGGCTCTTGCTACGAGATCACGTGCGTGGCTGACCGGAGATGGTGCATCCCGGGCAGCATTATGGTCACGGCTACCAACTTCTGCCCGCCGAACAACGCCCTGCCCAATAACAATGGCGGTTGGTGTAACCCTCCTCTTCACCACTTTGACCTCTCTGAGCCTGTTTTTCAACACATTGCTCAGTACAGAGCTGGAATTGTCCCTGTTGCTTACCGAAGGTAAAAATTTTTTTATCCAAATGGTTGATTTTTGGGTCTTGTGCTTATAAATGGTTCATTTTTGCTCATACCCATTTGACAAAACTTGTTCTTTGACTAATAATTGGGGAACCTGTGAGTTTTTAGAGAAAACCCACTGGCCAAAACTCAGTAAGAACTTGAATTTTACCCAAACGGTTAATTTTTTTCAGTTTTGTACTTGCAAATGTTCAATTTTAACCTTATACACTTACAAAGACTTGTTCTTTGACCCATAATTGGGGAATTTGTGAGTGTTAGAGAAAACCCACTTGCCAAAAATTCAGTAAGAACTTGAAATTTACCCAATTTATCAATTTTAATCAATACCCATTTCACAAAGCTTGGTTCTTTAGAAAACCCACTTGCCAAAACTCAGTAAAAACTTGAATTTTACCCAAATGGTCAATTTTTCAGTCTTGTGCTTTAAAAATGTTAAATTTTAGCCATACCCATTTCACAAAGATTGGTTCTTTAGCAAACCCACTTGCCAAAACTCAGTATGAACTTGAAATTCACCCAATTGATCAATTTTAACCAAACCCATTTCACAAAGCATGGTACTTTACAAAACCCACTTGCCAAAACTCAGTAAAAACTTGAAATTTACCCTCATTGGGAAAACTTCAACTAAAATCTCCTCTCTTTTTTTGTCACAGGGTGCCTTGCAGAAGAAGGGGAGGAATCAGGTTCACAATCAACGGCCACTCATACTTCAACTTGGTCCTGATCACAAACGTTGGAGGAGCTGGTGATGTTCACTCTGCCGCCATTAAAGGATCAAGGACAAGGTGGCAATCCATGTCAAGAAACTGGGGGCAAAATTGGCAAAGCAACTCTTACTTGAATGGCCAAAGCCTCTCATTCAAGGTCACCACTAGTGATGGAAGAACTGTGGTGTCTTCCAATGCTGCCCCTGCTGGCTGGTCCTTTGGCCAGACCTACACCGGTGCTCAATTCCGTTGAGACCAAATTGCCCCTCGGATGACAGCTTATTTACATTCAACTGCCACTGGATTAAGTAGCTAATTAAGTATACTTATATGGGTTTATGGAGTAGCAAAAAGTTGGTAGCTACTTAGGAAGGTATATATATTGATGGGTTTTGACCATTTGGTGTGTGAAATCAAGTGGGTCAAAACAAGGGTAGCTAATTTTAGTGATGCTTCCTTTTTTGCCTTCTCAAGTTTATATTTTTATGGGTTTAGGTAACTTTTGGTTATGTTTTGAGGTCCTATTTTGCCTCCTTTTTGGTGAAATAGGAGATTGCTGAGGTGGGGTTATAACCACCCGCCATTAGTATTGTTATGTTTGGTATCAATTCATATGCAAGCAATGAAAAATGGCCACTAAGAATTGCTGCTTTTTTTGGGGTTGTTGGTTGCTTTGCTTAGCTTGTATTCCTTGTAAGTGTATGTTTCAACTTTCAATCCAGGGTTAATGAAAAATTTGCAATCTAAAATTTGGCATATTTTTGTTATATAATGTTATAACTATGGCCTTGTTTCATTTGTTTGATTTCTTTTAGTTTATTTAAACAAATCTTGAAGGACTTCGAGCATTAAAGTGACTAGGATTTTACCTATTATCATGAGATTTTCGTTTTGAATCTTATGGATAATATTTTTGATCCAAACAAAACTAATTTTGAGGTGGTTTATAGGCTCAACTCATTTCATATAGTTGTGTTCAAATAAATCGCACTTGTTATATTTAGTGATGACAACTATATAGATATGAATGTACCAATTGAGTGCCTTTGAGAAAAATAAATTGGATGGTTGAGGAAATGGGTTGATGTGGACTTTATTTTACCTCAAACATACGGAGTATTGATTTTTTAAGCTATGTAATTTATTTGATAAAATTATGATGAATTTATTTATTAAAGATTATTTAAGTACTTTTTTTTGTAGGATTTATAATTTTTTTTGGGATTTAATTTTGAATTAAGACAATCTTAACCAATAACCAATGCTTAATTTTTAAAGCACATCGCGAAGATGGCAATCCTCTGCCAATTTCCGTCTCATACAACATTGAAAGATCTCGAAAATTTCATATATTCGAACGTTCTAGGGCAGTTGACGAATCGTTGAGTCAATACCTAATTTATTTCCTTATTACTCCCTCCCAAAAATAATTGTCGTTTTAGGTTTGGACACAAGAATTAAGAAAGACATTAACTAAACTCAAAAAGGTAATTTTTTTTATAAAATTTACCACTTATCACCTTTTTTCAACCAATGAATGAATAACATTAATTAATAAAAACACATTCCAATAAAAATTCTTATAACTCACTCCTAATCAATTGCCTAGAAAACCTAAAACGATATATAAAATGGATCAAATTTAAAGTGCTAAAACGACAATTAATTTGAATCGGAGGGAGTAAAATTTAGCTTATACTATTTAAAAAATATAATTTTTACAATTTAGCCATTTTTTTAATTAGCTTAGTTTCAAAGATATAAATTGATTGTGTAAATCGATTATTGATGTTGAGAACAATACTACTATATAGGAGAAGACAAGACGTCAAGACATAGGAAACGAATCTTTTTCGTGATATTGTTTGTCCCTTTTTCAATTTCAACTAACATCTTAAATTCTTCAAACCTCCAAAAGAATTAAAAAAAATATATTCAACGCCCAAGGAGAAAAGAATTTGAGAGTATTAAAATTGGAGTTTGACAGTTAACTACTTTTAACTGAAACAGTCAAAATTAAAAGTTACCGTCTTCGGGCGCCGCGAATGAAAGATTTGGTGTCGTGGCAATCAATTGTCAATTGACATGTATTCACTTCTTTTCATGTTCTTCTTCAGATTTCTGCACCTTTGACCATCTTCAACTCTCCAATCTAGGTTATATTTTGAATTAACAAGAGGAAAACCGGGTTTAATGTAATGTACATGAAATATGTTTTTACTCCGTAATGTTATTGGAGTATTTTATACTTTGATGTAATTATTAATAAATTCAAGAGAAAATTGCACTAAATCACCCGTTAAATAAGCGAATTTACACTTAAAATCACTCGTTATACACGAATTTGTTTTAAACCACCCAAAATTTCGTTTCCGTTAACAAATAGCCACCCATGACGTTATTCCGTCAAAAATATCGTTAGATCGTGTACAATTACTACTTTGTCCTCAATTCGCCTATTTAACGGGTGGTCAAAACCTAATCTCATTTGTATAAAAACGAGAATTTATATGGAAAAAAACTCAATGTGTGTGAAATTATTATTACGTGGTTAATAATTAAAAAAGTAATTAATTTTATTTTGCTTTTTTTAAGAAGAAATATGTGTTATTCACCCCCTTCAATTTTCAGAATCTTTGACCACCTTCCTCATCCTCCAGTCTCCATGTCACATGTTAAATTAACAATAACAAAAATTTGGGACATGATTTTTTATTTGGTAATGATTTTTTTTTTTTAAGATCTTAGAATAAATAGTTAAACTCATATTTTGAAACCGATTATTAATTGTTTTTGAAGCTACTCTCTTTCTTACTGCATAAATTAGTGGCAAATTCAACTCCTGATTTGTTAACTAATCGAATAATTATAACAACAGTTTTCCTTAACAATACGGAATTTATGTATGAAAACTACTCCCTCCATTTTGTAATTTAAGTCGTTTCTAACTCTAAAAGATGTTTCATAATGTAAGTTATTCTTTTCCTCATTTAATGTAAAACTTTCTAAAATAAGTCATTACTCTATTTAATTTATTTAACATTCAACAATATTCATTAACTCGAGCAATTCTAGTGGTTAAAGAGTAATTAGTGTATTGATAAAAACAAGCATTAAATTATCATTTTTTCAATTTAAGCTTGTCTTAATTCATGTGTAAAATTAAAAAATAACTTACATTGCGAAACGGAGATAATATATATTAACTTGATAATTTTTTATAACAATTGCATATTATGAAAAATCAGGCCATCCTTTAAAACCCTCAAAATTGACAAAACTCCAATAAACTTCAAGGCATCAGAATAAACCCATTTTTTACTTCGATCGACCACTATATGGACTATAGATTGAGCTAATCCAGGTAAAGTTAATGGCAAATTCAAATATATGTATGCATATAGGCTCACAATAAAACAATGTGGGCCAAAAAGCCCATGTGGCCATATCAAAGCCCATAATAAGAGAGAAAAGTACTTGATAATAATCGGATCAAGTGACCCCTAGCACAGGAACCGAACCGAACCGAACCGATAAAAATCAAATCGAACCGAATACTGAGTGTAATACACACATTTCTAGGGTGACTGGGTGAGCATTGGTTGAAAACCGAACCGAACCGATAAAAATCAAATCGGACCAAAAAATGAAATTTGGTTTATGGTTCTGTTTGGTTTCAATTTTGTTGGCCGGTTTGAGATAGATAAAAGTTTATACTTCGAGAAATCCGAACCGAAATTTAACCGAAACTGAAAGTTGGAAATTTCTAAACTGAAATCCAAACCGAATAATATCAGTTTCGGTTTGTTCAGTTTGGCTTAAAATTTTGATTTTAATCGACCCGTGTTCAGTCCTGACATTTCACGACCACAAAAATAGCGGGAAGTTCATATTTTTCACCACTTTCACAGCTACTAGGGCTAAAAAACATTCTTTTAATTGAGATCGAGTAAGAAAAAGATTCAAGTTTTAATGCAGAAATCAGTGTAATTGCTAGATATTCTAGAATACTTTCTCCATCAATCTTACAGAGTCATGAATATCAACAAGTCCAACACCCTTTTGATCAAACCCACACAAAATCCTCTCACACATCTTTACATTTTGGGACTCAAAAACTCATCCTTTAAAACCCCTAACCTTGACAAAACTTGGCTCAACTCCAAGGCATCAATAAACCCATCTCCATTCTGATCAAACACATCAAATGCTTGCTTGATTTCGCCCAAACTCGACTTTTCCTCCTCAAACAAGCCTTCACATTAATTTAATTATTTAAAAATGTCACGTGACGCAAATTTTACAACAGACTTAGGTTCTGTTTTATAATATATTAGGGTAGATATAAAATTTTTTAGATTAGAAACTAAATAAATCCTAAGTAATTTAAAAAATTACACTTAATTAATTTTTTATATTGGAAGGTTCTTAATCTCTTATTATGTACTCTAGACAAAGGAAACCTAAAGTTACTTAATATTCGATTGGTGCATATGAATGAGGATTATGACATGAGATAGTTTGATGTTATAATTGCAATACAAATAAGAGAGGGGCGGGGGAGTCTTGTAGGAAACTCGAAACCGATTTCGATGAGTCAAATGCAGAAAATTCGATCTTTTATATATGAGATATGTCGATGTAGATAAGACTTGGAGAATAATTTTTGTGGAAATTTCAGGGGAAACTACAAAGAAATGCGACGGAATACAAACCTTCAAAAGGTAATATAAATCTTCTATTCCATTTTGTATTTTATTTTTATATTCCACTTAGTTAAAAATATATTAAATTAATGTTAATTTTTCTTAAAAAAGTATATTATATTTCATACCTATATACATATATGTTCAAATTTGTAGCTTAAAAATCATACTATACGATTTTGAAATTAATTAAAAGGGTAATACTTTATAAGTAAATCATTCTCTTAAGTTTTAAAATATTTATAATACGATTTTTAGGATACAAATTTACACACATATGTATATAGCTGTTTATAATAATATATAATTTTAATATTAAGTTCGCCCTTGCCTTGGATTATTACCCGATCAACTGGTTGACCAATTACCCGGTAGTGTGGGTCTCAGAAAGCTTGCCCTCGCCTCGAATGATTACCCGATCAACTACCCGACCAAGTACCTGGTCGGGTAACTCTCAGGTATGATTTTCTGACACACTTTTGACCCACTTAGAATTGGAATTTGGACTCAGAGTTCAAATACAAAATGTAGATCATCGAGTTACCTTTCCAATGAAACTAAATTGACCTTCATACGATCACCATAGCTCCCAAAAAAGGGTCGCAAGATATTGGTATCAATACAACAACTCCAATGCATGAATCAGAAATAAGCATCCTTTTCCCAACATCTTTTGGGGCATAATGATCTTCATTATTAGCTTGAAAATCCCCAAAAAAGATACTTGAACATTTCAATCTTTTAAATCCATCATTCATGCTTAATTTTGACTCCAAAATACCTGAAATCATGCAAAACTCGAGTTGTAGACATCCGAAACGAAGATAATACTAATAATGCTATAAATACCCAAAAAATGCACGAATCTCCCACTCTAAGACATAATATGCATGAACTAAAATGCTCTAAAATACATGTTATCAAGATCAAGTAAGAAAAATATTTAATCTTCAATGCGAGAATCAGTGTAATAGCTAAAGATTCTAGAAAACTTTCTCCATTAATCTTACAAAGTCATGAATATCAACAAGTCCAACACCCTTTTGATCAAACCCACACAAAATCCTCTCACACAACCTTACATTTTGGGACTCAAAATCATCCTTTAAAACCCCTAAACTTGACAAAACTTGACTCAACTCCAAGGCATCAATAAACCCATCTCCATTCCGATCAAACACATCAAATGCTTGCTTGATTTCGCCCAAACTCGGCTCTTCCTCCTTAAACAAGCCTTCAATCTCCTCCATGCTCATCATTTTGTAGATTTCTCCTTGATCATCAAGTGGGTCCTCCTTACCTTTGCAATTTAGGCCAAGCCTTGTCATCACCAAGTTAAGCTCATTCACCTCAATACCAATCCTCTTAGTGTTTGTAGGAGGCTTTAGAGCTTGGTTGTTGTTGTTGCTATTGATCAGGGAAGAAAGTTGGCAAACTTTTTTAATGAGCCCTAAGTTTGGGAAATATGAAATTTGGGTATCAAGGATACAAGAGTTTTGGAAGGGCATTGGCTCATAATTCCACAAAATAATGGGAACTCAAGTGAGAAAGTGTCTCTAAATGAATTCATGTATGTGTTTGAAAATTATGTGAAGTTTGTTGGTCTTGATGTGCTATATTAAGAGACATCTCTCCCTATTTATAGTTTTATACACAAGGCATAAAGTTTTGTTGGGAGTGATTGCGTAGAAGGTGATGATATTCAAATTCCTAGTGTAGGGTTCCTTCTCCGAATGTTGCAAAAGTTTCATACTAAATTAATTATTGGAGGTTGGAGTTTAAAATTATAATTTTGTCATTAAATTATAGGAAATATTGCGGGAGGATGTGGTAGATGATGTTATATAAAGTTACAGTATAACCTCTCTAAATTAATACTCGGTAAATTAATAAACTCTCTAAATTAATATTTTTCTCCGGTTCCGACTTGGGCCAATGTGAAATTTGACAAATTTCGATAAGATAATAAGATAATATATTTTCAAAAAACCACTATATAAATATAAGGTCCCGTTAATATCATAAATTAATAATTATATAAAAAGTTACATAGTCATAACTAAGAAAATCTAATGAAATATGATTGTAGTGTTGTTTGTTTTTTCTTAGTTTTATTTGGAGCTCACATTTCTTTCGTTGTTTTGAAAACAAATTTTGCAATGTCAACGAATTTTGCAGTGTCAAACAATTTGCTATTGCTTCTTGCTCAACATTAACTATCTAAGCCGATACTACAAGATTTATAGCAGCCAAAGCATTAATCTTACATGGATCTGATTGTCTAAACTCATAGCCTCTTAAAATCCTACAATAAAATCTTGTATGATAGTGCATTTTGAAAGCTCTTATTACAAAAATCTTTTTAAATTAATAAATATTAATTTATCAGTTAATTAATATCTCTATAAAATAATAAAATATCATGGTCCCAACCCTATTAATTTATAGAGGTTTTACTGTATATGGAATATTCATAATGGCTTTTCATTTAGGATATGATATATATAGGTTAAAAAATTACTTCTTAGATCCTAAAAAAAATCTTATAAAAATTATAAAAAAATCCTAAATGATCAATATTTAACCTGATATTTCTAATAGGATTTCTTGGGCCATATGTTTAAAAAACCTTATAAATTAAGTTTTGGAACATTAGGCACATTATAAATAGTTTATTATAAAAAATACTTGATTTAGACATTAAATTTTAAAAAAAATAAATTTTAAAAATAAAAATAAAAATAATTTAAGAAATTACAGCTAATCAAACAATTTAATTTGATTTTTTTTTGTCATATAATCTTAGGGTACATTGTAAAAAAATCAATTTAAAGATATTCAAGTTGAGTACTCTACACAAAAAAAAAACTTAATATTTGGTAGGTATGAATGGAGATTATGATTGAGAATTTGAGATAATTTGATGTTGTTATAATTGCAAAACGAGTTGGGAGTCTTTTTAGTAAACTCGAAACCGGATTTGATAAGTCAAGTACAGGAAAATTTAATATTTTTTTTATATAAAAATGTGTTCTAAGTAGATGATGAAGACTTGAGAACAAATTTGAGGAAATTTCAGGGGAAATTACTAGGAAATGCGATGGGACACAATCCTCCAAATGGTGGGTTGAATTATCTATATGATATTCATACATGCAATGATTTGATTACCATTTTTGTTCCAATGTTTCTTTCCAGTAAATTCTTGGTGTTTGGATTCCTAAAGTGAAAACAACGTTGAGACGGTTGAGTACTTGACTAGATGTTTAAGTCTTCTAACATTTAGTCATGTATTTAGTTAAACGATTAAGTGTTTAACGATAGTAGTATTCAAAGGTCTTGGTTCGACTCTAACAATTAGGGTTGAGCATCTGTTCAAAACCGAAAAAAAAAACTGAATTGAACTGAAAATTGAAATTTTGTTTAAGGCGAACCGAAAAACGAACCGAAACCGAAACGAAATTTGAGAAATTTATAAACCAAAAAATGAACCGAATAATATCGGTTTTGGCTTGGTTTGGTTCAATTCTTAAAATTTCTGGTTTGAACCGACCAATGCTCAACCCTACTCACAGTGGCCTTCACCACCAGAAAAAAGTATTAATTGGGTAACTATTTAGAATTTACGGGTCCCAATTTGCTAGAGAAAGCTAAACACAACTTCTTCTTTTTTATTATTATCTCACCCTGTTCGATCGGCTTGAGTCGCTCTACATTCATATTGGGTATTGGCAGATGACCTTTATAGGACAACCCTCCTAAAATAACTTCGAACCCGAATCTATTGACAAACACGTAAAGAAATCTAATGTTACATTCCGCTAAATCAATTGGTGATTGATAAGCTACACATATACTCTTAGTATGGATTTTATCATACACCACAACTTAAAACATATCTTACATTACAAGTCTAATGTTACACCACAAGCTACACATATACTCTCTTTTTTTTCTGGTTAAAGAGAAAAGTAACTCTCAGGGATAGATTAATAACTGGACTAAGCGTCAATAAGGCGAGGGGTAGCCCTGCCCTGTACATTATCATCTAAAAAACTCCGGGTAACAGCCGGAGGGTCCTCCAGAGTGTGAAGCCCGAGAGGGAAAGAAAAGGCAAGGTTGGCAAGGGAGTCGGCTACGTAGTTCGCTTCTCTATAGACATGATGAAGTCGGACACTCCAGTTTCGACTGAGTAAGCCTTGGCACTCTACACATATACTCTTAGTAGGGAGTTAGTACTTGGTACCTTTCCACGTTATGTGAACAGGCAAAGGGTTTGGGTCAAGATATGTATTGGGCTGAAAAGGTTGGGCTTCTAAGCATAAGAGTTAGGTTAGAAAGACCCTTATGTTTTCAGTTTTTTGCTGTTTCAATTTCTTTTGTTTTTTTCATATGACACAAGAAAAATCTTGTTTTCCCAATCTTCGTGTTGCCTTATAAGTTATATCCAATGTTCTAAAAAACGCTAGTCGGAAAGAGATCGCCTAGTGCCTAGACGGCTAGAACGATTGTTTAGACGGTCCTAGACGGGCGTCTAGACGAGCTGAACGACTAGGCGGCTGGGACCTTCCAGCGCTTAGGCGGGGATTAGACAGGATTTTTAAAACAGTGACTATATCTCGCAACGTTTTGTTGAAAAATATTCAATATTGATTGCACCTTATGAGCTTGAATAGATGACAGCATAGAGTTTCATATTGCAAATGAACTATATAATTCATGAAGATTCAAAATTTATGCAAGTGAAAACTGAAAACACTCTTTTGTGTAGAACAATCTCTTCTTTCTTCACTAGACCTTATTACAATCTTAATCACACAAATTTTTTAAATGTGTAATCATTCCCTTCCCTCCAATCTAGCACCACAACTTATACTCTTCTCACCTAAGTCACAATAACATCACATCCAAACACGAAAAAACATATTTACAAACTTACATACCAAAAGATGTTCATAGTATTACAAAAGTTACATCCCTAGGGCGCCCCAAACCCGCAAATTCTTCGATTCCCTAGGCTTCTTGTAATCTCCGATTAACTCAATCGCCCGAACCTAAAAATCATGAGTCTTCTAACAGAGGGCTAAGCACTCGAAGGCCCTAGCCCGTCCCAAATTGCAGTCCCAGATGGCCAAAGCCAGGGACCATCTAGCGTCTTTTAGAACACTAAAAAAAATCATTCAGCGCTCTCATGGAATCTCAAAGAGCGCGAGAAAGCAGCTGGGTTAGCTTGCAACACCAAAGCCCCATCGGCAGCTGAGCTCGTCTCCCCTGTCTTCGACTGAAACCCTCCGAAAACGCCACCCGACCCAATCGAATTCTTCCCTTTCTCATTCTTGATCCCTAGGGTCTCCCAAATCGAACTCTTGGCCGATTCACTCGGATCATCGATTCGAAGAGTCTTCGGCACCAAAACCCTAGTTGTCTTTGTTGCTCCATTTTCCTCCTTTTCACCTCCTCCTCCTTCTCCTTCTCTCAAATGCTTTCCCAATGGAGATGAACTAGCCAGCCCATAACCCCAAAACGGCGTCGTTGCGAACACCGGGGCCCACTGAGCTGGATACCAAGGAGGTGCAGGAAAACATGTACCATTTCCCAATTGTTCTGCCTCAGCAACCGGGCGAGATTGTGCAACCGGGTTCTTGGTTTTCCGGCGACCGGAGCCGACGGGCACGTCTCTGACGGCGCCGCCGGCGGTCCAGTAACGCTGGCAATTCTTGCAGAAATGGCGGGGCTGGTTCAGATTGTAGTTGTTGAAGTAACAGAATTTGGTTTCGTTGCTTTTGCAGCGTGGACAAGGCAGGATCTTGTCTGGCTTCTTCGACGGAGATCCTGGGCTTTCGCCGGAAGAATCCATGGCTGCATTGTTCTGAAGGAGGAGAATTAAAGATGAGATCTTTATTAACCCTAATTGATAAATCATCCCCAAATTGACATCGAATTGACACGATTTCGAGAAACTGAGATCGACCCAATTCGATTCACCCCGATTTAGCAAAAGGGTAGCCGTTCAAATCGACGATTATGAATTGATGATGATGAAAAAGAAGCAAAGAAATCAAATTTACAAGGCTAACTAACACACCTTGTCATCATCTGAGTTCTGATCGGAGTCAGCAACGAGATCAGCTTCAGCACCATCCAAAACGTCGTCGTTTGACGGCAATTGAATCGTCTTCCCAAACAGCTTGACCTTAGACATTATCTCTGCAAACACAGACAAATTACTCTCTGCTTGAATTCTTTTTTTGTTTTTATGTTATTTTTCCAAGCCCCAATTGGGAATTCTTGGTTGTGAAATCCAAACCGTTTTGAGAGGAAGAGAGATGGAGGTAAAGTGAAAGGGGAGACTTTTCAAGTCATCAATGGAAGGAAGCGTTGTCAGCCACAAGTTCATGTGGCCACAATGGAGATCTTTTGATTTGATTTTGATTCTCAGCTTTTTTTTAAAATTAATTCCCCTTTTTTAATTTTGGTATTTGTGACTTTTTGATTTGGCGAGACAATGATACGGATTTATCGGCATTTATTTTGCATGTCCTAAATTATGTAAACAATTATCCATGTAAGCTTTCTTCTTATTGTCACAATTTTGACTAATCTAGACTTTGTAACTTTCTAATTTTGCATTCTTTAAAGGTGTATGGTACTATATGAAGTTTGAGATTCATATGTGAATCGGATGATTCGGTTTTTACGATATAATGTTTGTTTTATGCAATGTGTTGAGAAGTTATGAAATGTTTGTTTGTGTTGTATAAAAGCTTATGATCGATTAAATGAAAAATAAATGGTTATTTTTTTTAGATAAAAACTTATGCATAACCAAGTGTTTGTTCGTTACCAGCGTTTTCGACCATGACAACGAGCGGGAGCAGAAAACCAGTGTTTCTATGCTGAATCTGGCCCCCTCATACCCCAAGCTTGCAGCGTTTTCACATTGGCTAGCAGATGCTCCCTTCATACCGAACAGAGCCTAAAGCTTATAATTTACGCATGTAAAAAAAGGCAATGCCCCTGCTAATAAAATTACACGTGTTGTCCATTTTATTATTAATATATACTAAGGTTTTTTTGCTCTTATTTATGTGGATGAGATGATTAAGTTTTTTTTTCTTTTTAATAAATAAATAAGAATGAGTTTATGGATATAAGAATATATAATAAATAACATTTGAAGCAAGTTGACAATACTTGTCTAGTATCTGGTCTACCCCTTGCTCCCACCACTTAACACAATTACATGAAATCTCACATCAATTACTTGGCAAAGCTTGTCATCTATTTTATGGTTAAGATTTGTTGGTAAATCTTCAAATACTAACTACATATAAGATCACTTTTATATATCAATATATCACTTATTTCCACCGACAGAATTTGACACACTTTCGTGTAGTTAAGACCAAATTGTTGTTCACATTATTATTCTTTATTAGATTGTAATGAGATAACAATATGACAGCGTATGTAACATTTTTTTTGTTACTCCCTCGGTTCGGATAATCTTGTTGTTTTAGATTTTATATCAAAATAAAAAAATCACTTAATTTGACTTAAATATCTTCAATGTTGCAAAAGATCTTTTACCTTTATAATTTTAGATTTATGTAAATATTTTTAATTAATACGAATATTATAGAAAAATGATAGGTTAAAATATATCAAATGATAGATTTGACAATAAAGTCAAGTCAAAATGATAAGTTTATCTGAATGAATGGAGTAATAAATTATTCACATTTATGCGCAATGACTCAATGAGCGTAAGTTATTTTAAAAAGTGAATTTCAATATTCTGACGAGTTTGCACTAAGCATAAGCTTAACCCTCAATTATGCTAAAAAATTCTATCTTTTTTTCGATTTCTGTATGATTTATTGTATACAATATTGTTGTCTAAGCATATATTTTAAGAGTGCTTAGTTTTGAAAACTAATATTTTTTGAATTAGAAAAAAAATATAAATATTCTTAAAAATTTACACCTAACTAAATTTTTTAATTAAATATTTTATCATATGATACATTATAAAAAAAATCCATTAATCAACTGAAAATTCGAGCAAAATTAAGGAGCAACAAATCATTTCTAGATATCAAATATAGTACAATCGCCACGTCGGATATCGAGAAACGGACACGTGGCCGAAGACAACATGAAAAACGTCGGATGAAATATTGGGACTGGGGTCCACCTGCAAAAAGGCCAGGGCTGGAACCAAAGTTACCCCGCCACGTAGGCGCCTCGAAGTTTGTATCCAAACGGGGCCTTAACCAGACAGAATCTATCAACTAGTGGCTCTCCTTCATCAACCCCTCAAATACCGCCACGTGTGATGGCCCCACCACTTCAGATAAGCTCGAACCGTATCTTTTTCTGTTTTCTTCTTAATCCCCAGCTTTTTTTTTAATTTCTTGCTGTTAATTATTTATGACTTTTGTTTCTTTTTTAATTCTTTTTTTCCTAATGTTTTTTGTCCAATCTAAAAAAGTCTTTGTCTAGGGTTGGCTGGTGCCAAACGTGTCATGAGCTACAAATGTACCAAACCCTAATTTTAAAAGAGGATTTGTTTTTATTTTTGTTAAAAGTTAATATCTTGACATATGACATTATCCTAATTTCTTAACTTGACCATGGATTGACGGTGGAGATTGACTCATATATTAGGATTAAGATGTAATAGTATTTATCATGTAAGTTGTAAATAATCAATCAATTAATCTAAATTGGAATTTCATCAACAAGTTAATGAGATAATTCCTCCGTTCAAAAATATATATCGTTATAGAATTTGTCTCAAAAAATTAAGAAAATATATGATTTCACTTAAATACACACAATTTTCTACTATTAAATTTACATTCTAATTAATTTGCTTTTATATATTTATGTATTTTTTAATTAATAAGGATAATATCGGATAAAAATACAATATAATATTATTGGAAAAAAAACAAGTATTTCTGAACAAAAGAAGTATTAAACATACGTCAATTAAATTGCACGGTAGATCTTTCTCCTTATCAGCTAAAGATCTTTCACATTTTTACGATAATACGTAAAATTTAATCGCATTGTATTATATTATTGTCAAAATTTAATACTACCAAATAACAAATTATTTTTGAAAATCTAAATTGGTGGTCCTAGAAATCTAAGAAACTTTTTACCAATTAATTATAGAATAATAAATAATTAAATAGGTGACCTATCTTTTCCCAATTCTCAAAAGTTACCCTGAAAAAAGGGGCATAAAATAATAAACAGTGGGACCCACCCATAAAACTTCTTCCCACTAATCTTGTCTTCATTGTCTTGTAATGGAGATATTTTTTGTGGATTGAATGTTGTTAGGCAGGGAAAACAAGTATTCAGGCTTTACAGATAATTTCCAGAAATCCACCACTAAGTTCAGCTTAATTTGGAAAATACCTACATGACAATTAAGTTTAAACACATGACAAACTTGACAATTTAAAGTAGGCTTTAATGGGGGCAGCTACCTTAATTCACATGGAGTTTGAATGTGTAATTGGGTCACCATTAGATAAGAATGAAACATTTAGTTAAGGAGTGTAACACCTATATACAAATAAGAATGTGGGCGAACAAGTCTTATTCGGAGCCTATGATTATTTGAGTTGGGTTTAGCGATTGATGCTACCTACCTGTTATTTGAATTTGACCATTCATATATTCACCCGTTGTTTGGACTGGTTGTAAAGAGAATGAGATGAAAACATGTTGTCTAAGTTTCACCTAGGCCATACCATTCTTATACTTGTGGGGCGTATTGAAATATTGTGTCTGTCCCAAATTGAAAGATGACGACTGATTATGTCTAAGAGGTTGGTGAACATAGTACTCCTATCATCAATTAATTTTAGGGCGAAATTGCACTAAATTTGTTCTGAGCTTACATATACACAATCTTTATAAGTCTATCGGCCTACGAACTTTCTCGCTTGAACATAATTTTTATAATACAATACAAAACAAATACTAAGCTGACCACATTTACAAGACCAATATAATTAAATTAGTGAATGCTCAATCTCTCTCAAGAAGGCTCTTGGTTAATGCCTAGACTTAGTTTGCACATGAGTTGAAAGAAATTATGAAAAGTTTCAATTTGCAAGAAAAGTTGCAAAAAAAGAAGTGGAGGGCTGAAATTTAAAGAAAGGGAATACAAAAAAGTTGAGGGTAGAACATAAAGGATACATCTTTTTTTTGCCATGGGAAAGTTGAAAGCATTCAAGTAAGGACCACTATTTAAGTGGTGATGAAGATAGCCTCAACTTAGTATGATTCATTACACACCATAAAAAATATTCCTCAGATGATGAGGAAAATGTTGACTCCCCATAGATCTAAAGTGAATCAATTGCAATGACTCATCACTCTTAACTATATATAAAAAGGTACAAAAAAGATTTTCATCTCATGAGAGTTTTGAACTCCATTTTATAGAATTATCCATTACAATGACATTAGTGATCAAATGACTCAAAGCTCATGACTACATGCATCAAAAGATTAAAAAGAATGTACTTTTCACTTTCACATACCTAGCTAATTAAAGTTGGTGCATCCATTTTCTTGGTGGTTACCTTTGACATTTTCTATTAAGTTATCATGATGTCTTCCACTAAAAAGGCAACAATGTCTTGAAGTTTAGAATTAACCATGAACATATGTATATACATATTTTTTGGTTCCCACCCGATTAGATCGAGCAAATCTACTATAATTTGAATCAGACAATGTTCTAAAAAACGCTAGGCGGATGTTGGGTGGAGAGGGACCACCTAGCGCCTAAATGACCTGAACGGTGGCCTAGGCGGTCCTAGACGGATGCCTAGACGATCTGAATGCTAGGTGGGCTAGGACCTTGCAGCGCCTAGGTGAGGCCTATAAGGGATTTTTAAAACAGTGAAATCGGGTATGTACTATATATAAGTCCTTTGATAAGGACGACCCTTTCAATTTAGTTTTTTCATCACGTTGTTTTAGGCAAAGAGCAGATCGAGTTGCCGCTCTTTGCTTAAAGTAGGGTCAACGATAGCAAATAGATTCAATTCAAAAGAAAGTTTTCGTATTGAGAGGCTTTCGTAGTACAATAAGTTGTATTCTTGCCCAAAACACACGTTACCAAGAAGATTCGAATCCAAATCACTAGAAAAACGCTTAAGATAATCTAACGTCGTATCCTACTAGACATATATTAGTCTATAAGTCAACGTGTTTGAGACTATAAACTTAAACAAATATAAAGGTGACTTTATGAAGTCATAATTAAGTAGGGGCCATGAGTTAGGCAAATTTCCAAAATAGGAGTGTTTCTAAAGCTTTTATTGCTTCTAGGGAAATGATGAATCTTCATGTTGACGGTTGACCCAATGCTTCCAAAATTAGCCCACAATATAAAAGAATGTCAAATGGGCATTCAAACTTACTAGCTAGATAGTAACACAAGAAAATACTTAATACTACCTGGAGTTCAAGAAGGACGAGCAACGTACAATGAAGTTGAACACTCTTCATTTACTACTAATCATGCTGGTTTGCACTTATTTGATCCCCTCTAGCTCCATTCCAGTGTCAAGTACGTAATTATAATCTCTATAATCTATCCTAATTAACATACTTGTGCAATCTCTATCTCATACAATATGTTTTCTTTTAAAATTGTCTTGTAAAAGCAGGAGCTACACTTACAAGGCATCTACTACATCAAAGCAAAGAGCCTTTAGCCAATTCTATAAATAGAAACCAGGTACAAAAAAGCTAACTCTGTTATGTATAGAGTTAGCTGCCTTCGGACATCTACTAGTTAAGCGATTAGTAGTAACATGAAGTCTCTGTTTCAATTTGGATGGGCAATGCTCTTGGATAAAACCGAAACAAACCCTAGCTCGGTTCGGTTTAGCTCGTAATAGGGGGTTCATCGGTTCAAAACCGAACCAGATAAAACCGAAATGATACAAAAATTGAATCGCATTTAGTTGGTTCGGTTCGGTTTAGATCCTTAATTTGTTCAGTTTTATTCGAGCCTCGAACAACCCTAGTTCATAAGAGAGAACTCATGTGTTATAGTTTAGGGTGTTCATCGATTCAAAACCAAACCGAAATGAAAACCAATCTTCAGATTTGGGTGAACCGAAAACCGTTCCGATCGAATCAGTTTGGTTTCGGTTCGACTCGGTTTCTTGTTCGGTTTTATCCGAATTATGAACGACCCTAGCTCACATAATGAAGAATTCTTGTGTTATATATTGTTACTAAAGTATTTTTTTTGGTGTTTTAATGTATAATCAAGCAGGAAATGAAGAATGAAATGGCAGAAGGGAGGATGAATTTTCAAATAAATGATTATCCACCCACAGGACCTAACACTGATCACACTCCAAAGCCACCACATGTCTAGTGTTAACTAATTACCTCTAACTAAATCTAGTATTATAAAAGTCTATCTTTCCTTCTTTTTTTTTTTATCATAGTTGGTGGGTTTATGATGCTATTTTTAAGTGTTGGGATTTTGCTTCAAGATTGCTATATGGTTTAAGACTTGTGTGGGTACCTGAAATGAGTTTCTTTTGTTATATTTGTTCTCTTTTGAATATGTTAATGGAATCTCATAAGAAGATATGTTGGTGAATTAAAAAGATAGGTCCAAATAAATATATAATAATAATTGCCTTGTCTTATTTCTTTGTTGCTTGATTGTATATCACATGGATAAATCACTATCAATGTCATTTAGATGCTCCTCCAAGGCTTGATATAATAGCAAAGCAAAGAATTTCGTCGATGCAAACTGAAGCCTAGAAGCGATTGTTAATGTGCCTTGAATATGTTGTTAATCGGAACCCGCCTGGAGTTTGGGGACGGAGCCTCCTGACAGAGGTTTCGGAGGCAATGCCCCACGACGGTGGTGCCTATCTTGAATCGTTTGGGCCATAGACCCATAATCTGAATTAGGGTTTTTGAGTCTATATATTTTTTAAAATGCCTCATAATCGTAATTAGTTTTCAGCCTCCATAATAAGAATTCAATCGGTTTCTCCGCCTGGGAATGTAACTAACATATTGTTAGTGAATCACATTAAATTTATGTGTCTTTCTTCATATTTATCGTTCTCGTTACAACAACAACGAGGTATAAAAGAACTCGACTGCCCTTAGCACCAACTTCCTACAAGGGTAAGCTTAGGCTCTTGATCTCAATCACTTCCTCCTAGTTTGGGTTGATTAGAGAGCTCTCAAAGATGCCATGGGAAGTTGGGCTAAGTGGAAGCAGTTTAGAGTTGGAACATTTAGCCCAAATGGTTCCTTTGTCTCTTAGCCCAACCCACATCTATTAAATAATATGCAACACATTTCACAATCCAAATACAACCAAACTTACAAATGCAATTGTGAAATTAGCATGATTAAAAATTGTAATTAATGAAGGGACTATGAATTTGCATTGCAATATTCACTATTAAAAAGTGGCAAAAAATCACTAACATTTTTTTGACGGCCATTATCAATTATAAGTACCCCACATACTCGGAGGAATTGATATTTCCTTTTCATCTCTTTAATGTCTTCTTGGCATCCAGCAAGCTTGTTGTTGTCATAAACAGTGCTTGTAGCTTTTTCTACATGATTAACATTCAATAATCACTTTTCTCCACGAGGGGAATCTTGTTTAGTTTTGTAAAGGGACTTTATAATTTGTTTGTCAAATTCAATAAGCTAGAAATTACCTTAAAAATCGGCTTAGCAATTGATTCGAGTTATTTTTAACAAATCAAGATAAACCTTCGGCGTCTTTTCTAGTATACGGCCAACCTAGATTATCCTTACAAATGATCGTACAAACTCTTTCAAGAGAGAAAAGAGTTTCGATTTCAAGGAATTCGGACAAGTATGGACCTATTTGAGGTATTAGCATACTCTTCTTCGTACGAGTTCGGTATCTCGTGAGTAGTAAAAAAATACGTGTTAATGTACCTTGAATCTGTTGTTGACCAGTACCAGTCAAGAGTTCGACGGTGGAGCCCCCGACATACTAGGGGTCTCAAGGGCGCCCTTGGCAGGGGGTTCGGTGGGCAGCACCCCACAATGATGGTTTTGCTACGTGGTATGCTATGTTTTCTATTACTAGGTTTATCATGATCTATTAATTAGGCTTATGACCCATAATCTAATTAGGGTTTCTTGAGTCGCTATATATACTTATGAAACATCTTATTATTATAATTTGGTTTTTCGAATATTATTTTTTTGTCTGTAAACTTAGCTAACACATTGTTAATAAACCACATTAAATTTTCGTATCTTTCTTTATATTTATCGTTCTCGTTAAATCAATCTTCTATTAAGTTACATTCTTAGGAACAATGTCCAATCTAGAATTCAAGCTATTGATTCGAGTTGAGTCATATCAAGTAAGCTAATCAATATTTATATGCATGCTAATCAAAATTATTAAAGGGAATATTTTTCCCATCATTTTATTTTGTCTCGGCAAAGAAGTGGTGGGATCATGGAAAAAGATTATGTTTCCCTTGAAATAATGCTTGTTTATGCATTGAGCATATCATCAAAAGCCAAACAAGAGCTACGAAATTAAGTACTCGTTATTGCTATATGTTTGGTAATATGCAAATTGAGAATCGTATTTTCCAAAAGTTGAATTCACAGTTGTTGAGAGTTTCCTACATTTGAAATTGGAAACTACAAAGTCAAGTATATAATCTAATGAGTTACTGCACTTATTGCTATATGATTTTGGGTTGGAACCTCATTGGGTTTGTATGCTAGACCCATTACCGCACAACCCCCAGATTCTCGGCCTATCGGACTTTATCATGGTATCAGAGCGGTTCGGTCCAAGGCCCCCACTATCTACCTTGGGTCGGGCTTAGCGAGTTGCTACCCGTTCATTATCTACTCTTCTATCTTGGGTTGGGCTTATCGAGTTTCTACCCACCCGTTATCTAACCTCACTTGTCCAAGTGTCAACTGGCCATCCCAGTTGCACTTGAGGGGGCGTGTTGAGAATAACCTATCGCACATCTAAAATTCGAAGAGATCAAACCTAGCATATATTCCTTTGGGTTACTCCTCCTATTGCCAATTGGTTTTAGGATGGAATCCCATGGACTTATGTGCTAGGCTCATATGCGCATGTACGTCTGTACTAACACGTCTCCAATTTATCTACTTATCGGCCCACGTACTTTCACACTAATACACTTAATTGGTTTCGAAAGCGACCATTGCTAGTTTGATTGAGATCATCACTATTCACAAACATAACACCGTATGTTGTTGCCATAGGAAAAGGATAATTAAGCATCAAATATATATATTTTTTGTGCTTTGAATCTTCTTGTGCTACTTTATCTATGCTTTAATCTTAAGTTTAATTATTGATGCTTGTTGTGATCAGTTGGTTGAGCAATGGTAGTGTCGGTTTCTTGTCTAAGAAAGCTTATAAGGTGTAAAAGAGGATGATCTATTTAGCGGAAGGTCTTATGTGCAGAATTTTATTGGACTAGCGAAAACTACATGCCGCGAACTGCAAATAACAGGTAGTTCTCGATCAATTCTTATGAATTGAAAGGCTTTCTAGGTCTTTGATCTCAAACTAGGGTTGGGCATGGGTTGGTTCAAACCGAAATTTTAAGCCAAGCTGACTGAAGCGAGCCAAATCCGATATTATTCGGTTCAGCTTAGGAATTTCCCAAAATTTAGTTCAATTCGAATTTCCTAAAAATAACCTTCTATCCCTCTCAAACCGACAAAACCGAACTAATTCGGCTCGGTTTTTGGTTCTCCTTAAACAAAATTTTGATTTTTGGTTCAGTTTTTACTAGTTCGTTTATTATGTGTCAGTTTTCATAGTGACCATCACTCACAAGTGTTTGATTGGAGAATAGAATAGAATATCATTCCTTGTAAGATTAGCACAATTTCTACACTTACAACCAATAAGAAAGAAAAACATTAACGAAGGCTCTTCTTACTTCTTTCGTGTTTTCTTCCTTTAAGTATGGAACTAACACAAAGTTGAGCCTATAATGTAGTTGATCGGCTGACATCATGCTAGCGTCATCTTTTTGTGATTCCTTAGGCTATACTATTCTCGTATATAATCTTTTTTTTTAAATTATCTTTTGGGTTAACACCTTCTATTGTTGGGCCCTTAATAAAAGATTAAGAGTATAATAATTGAGTAGGATGGAGAAGCACCTTTTCCTTTGCTTAATTGTTATACACTACATGAGTGACGTCGAAAAACAATCAAATCAGTCATCTTGTTACAGTCGCGAGCATATATTGAATTCAGTCTATCTTAAAAGACTATAGAAGTACCAATGTATCAGCGATAGTCATCTCAATTTTCCAAGAACATGACTTATTGCCTTTTAAAACATGACTATCACCTTCTAAATCAATGTTCTTAAAACTTCTATTTGTAGCTTCACAAACTCGTACTCATTTTTTTTTATAATAAAAGGGTAATTCATTTACTTTTTTTAAAAAGAGATCGATGATAACAAGTTACTATAGAGAGTTTGTATTTGTAGGAAATTAGACAATTTTATTAATGCCATGAAGGCTCTTATTTATACAAGAAGCACACAATCAATCAAGGTGATTGTGACCTATAATGGTGCTAATCAATCAAGCTAATTAAAAGATAATTGATAGACTAATTACAAGGAAATAATTACTAGAAGATTATTCCCTTATAGTTACCACTTATACTCTTTTTTATCTCAAAAATATATTTTTAATTCTTTGATATTTTGCCCATATATTTATCATAAGTTTGAAATATATATGCATTCTTACTTTTTTTTTCAGTAGGTAAGAATTCGGGCTCGACCGAGTAAACGGCAGTCGAAGCCGACTAGAACACACATAAGCAAAAAAACAACATGTAAAGAAAGTACAACTATCAAAAGGGGAACTAGAACGAAAGGGTAGTGGAGAAAGTGAGGGGCTAAAGGGTAACGCCTTTAGCATTCGGGTCATAAACGGACAAATCAGGTTAGAAATTGGACAACTGACGTTGCCTCCATCGAGATGAAGGATCTTCAGCAGCTACGAACGTCCAAGCGATCTCGCCAATCACAAAGAAGCCACACCCAATTCCAGATCCAAACTTCGGGCGTTGTACAATATATGCATTCTTACTTGAAAGCTTAGTATGAAAAACTAATAGGGTTGAGGCTAATATTGCTCTTTAGCCTTTTTTATCCTTTACGTGAACATTTGTCAAAAATTTTGTGGCCCAAATGGGTTTGGATCCCGGAGTGATAATTACAAACATAGCTTTAGCAAAGTTGGGAAACTCTTGAATAGATGCTCTTCATCATTTTCATTTATGGTTAATATTCTTCTTATTCTTATTCTTATCTTAGATTGTTTACTTAGTATCTGGTCATCCCTTTGCCTTATCAAACTCGATCTATTATGACAAATCATTTCATTCACTATATTAATGAAAGGCGTTTAGATGATAAGTAGTTTTTGCTTGACAAAACATAAAGAATCTCAAAATTTGATCAAATCAAGTTCACTTTTGTAATATAATTCCCTTCACTTGGTCCTAGTTCATGATTTGGAATATTTTGGACCAAAATACTAATGATTTATCATAACTTTACCTCAGCCGACTAGATACACAACTTCTTTATATATATATATATAACTACTCACAAAAGCACATTCATGTGTGCTTTTTTTACATACTTGGAGTAAAATGGGAAATAAATTTGAACAAAAAACAAAAACAAAATAAAATTTAAACCACAAGATTTGTGTGGGATGATTTATTATGCAGATAAGTTATAATTTAAAATCGTATGCATAAAATCATAAAAATTATGTAACAATTCAACTTTTTATCACTTTAGAATAGATTTAGTTTAAGCAATGTGACTAGAAATTGTTACATATTTTTTTTATGATTTTAAACAAAAGATTTTTATTTATAACTAATCTAAATAATACATCCCACATATCCGTGATGTGAATCATAGATTATTTTTGTTTTTGTTTCTTGTTCAAATTTGTATATGATTTTACCCAAAACACCCTTACATTTTGTTAATGGTAATAATCTTATTGATTGCTTTGGCATTGCATTATATAGGTAAATCTTGTTGTCACTCTCTCTATGTTTTCTGAATGTTTTTACTGCCATGGAGCTGAAAACTACTTAGGGCTCGTTTGGTATCGATATCATATATTGGTATCGAGTATCGATATCGGATATGGGATATCATTCATATCTCATATCTCTCATACCTTTTTTTTTGGGTATATCAAATATCATGCATTTGGCCTTGTTTTGATATCAAGATATGGTCCGATATCCATATACTCCCATACCAAATACAAGATATGACCCGATACCGATATCTGTTATCAGGATATCAATACCAAACGGCCCTTAGTGCCTTTTAGTGGGCATGAAAACTAGGGATTTGGAAGGTAAGAAGTAGTTCTCTATTGTGGTTTTATTCTTATAGGATTGATAGGGTGGTGGTCACTTTTGTTGTTAACACAAAAAACAAATGTTTGTCTTTGTCCTGAAATCTATCAATAAGATTCCTTGATTCCTCCAGCCCTACAAAGAACAAGAACAATCTGCCAATCACACACACATCCTTAGAGAAATGAACAAGGCATTACAAGCAAGTAAAGGAAAAGCTTAAAGAAATAACAAAGAAACAAAGGCCCATGTGTCTATTTATCCTTCATTTTCACTCACTTAAAGAATCATTTATTAAAGTATTCTCTCTCCAAATAATTTATTTATTTTGTAATTTTCCTTCAAGCCTCTTGTAATTGAATGAAAGTTAAACTCCTTATTCACTAAAGTGGTTCTACCTTATTCGGAATTTAAGTATAGAAAAGAACGAGTTTGCAAGAATATTGAGCAAGTATAATAACATATGTATCGTAATATTTGACCAAATATCTGACATTTACGAGGGAGTAATGAAAGAAAATCCGAGGTTTTTATGAAGCGGTGAAATTATTTTCAATAGCGGTAAAAAGACTCCATTTGCGCATGCGCTTAAATAGCCGAGGTAAAAACACGTTTTTACTTCTAATGCCTACTTATTGACAATGGTTATATCATTACCGTCACTTTTTTTTTTCAAATATCTGTTCTAATTTTCGAAACCGGACTGTTTTTAGTTGTTTTTGTTTTACCGCTACCTTCCAATTTTTACAAATCAGGGTAGCGGTTTCCGAAACCGGAAGCATTTTTCTATTTTTTTTTATTATTTTGATCCAATTAGAGTTTCCTAAACTTCAAAACGGGGCGCCTGAAAACTCTGACCGGGGCGCCTCAGTAGCCCGATAGAGAACCAAGAATATAAAAAAAACATGGAATAAACTTTTTTTTTTCTTTCTATTCTTTTGAGACTCAAATTGAACCCATGCTTGCTTTCACTGTTTTTTGCTGCATTAAGAGATTCTCTTCCTTCACTTCAAGTCAAAGAAGATGATGGAAATTTCCAAAAGAATCAATCTTCATAATTCAAATAAAACAAAGTTAATATGAAATAGGAAAATGAGTACAAAAATGGAGAGATGAATAGAAAAGGAGAAAAGTCTTAGCCCATGAGCATATATTCTCTTATAAATCATACCCCACAGAAAGTGTTTCCTCATATAGAGTGAGAAAATAGGACAAAACCAATTAGCTTCAAATTATAAGAGTCTACACACATTTTGAAACACCAGAGCTGAGCAAAATCAACAACACCATGCATTTCACTTGATTTTAATGTTTCATTTGGATTAGATACAAAATGGGTCATCAGAATATGCAGAATCAAGATTCAAGATTGGTTCTTTCTTCTGATGCAAAGCCAAGGCTTAAATGGACTCCTGAACTTCACCAGCGATTCGTCGATGCTGTCAACCGAGTTGGAGGACCAGAAAGTATGTTTCTTTTTGTTATAATCTCATTCATTTTGATCATTTTCATATACTTTATGTACAAAATTCACATAAATTCTGATTTGTATTGATTGATGATGATACAGAGGCAACTCCAAAGTGTTTGATGAGAGTGATGGGAATTCCGGGTCTCACTTTGTTTCATCTCAAGAGCCATTTACAAGTAATTTCATGATCCAATCATTCAAGTTCTATTTATCACAAACACTTGATAATCTCTTTTGATTTGTTCTTGTAATATCGGGTGCATCCTCATGCTCATTGGCTTTTATACACTGCCTTTGAGAGGATTTAGTTCATATATCAATTTCGGTGCATTCTAACTAAATTCAGTTATTATTGTCACATAGTTGAATTTCAGATTTTCTTGGGTCTATTGGGCGTACCCCTTTCTGTTGGGCAGGGGTACCCGCATCTTGACCTCCCAGATTCCGCTGTAGCGGATCCTCACTGGGTCGATGATGATGATGATGGTGATTTGTTCTTGTAATGCAGAAATATAGACTTGGAAAGAATCTACCATCAGAAACATGTAGTGACTCCTCCAATCAAGAAGGTGTGTGATAATTGACAAGTACAAATCTTTATAGTAATATGATTTAGCATTGAATGTTCATTCTTGATCTTTGGTTTAGTGCAGATTACAAAGATAACCCAGGTGAAATTGATCTTTTCAGGGAGGAAAGAAGCAATCCAGCCATTGTTCCAATAAAAGAGTAATAGTTAGAATTAGTTGTCTGTTTTTGTCTTGGTTCAAAAAATAAAGTGGAGCTAATCAATCAATGGATGTGTTCTTCAGAAACTTGAAGATCGCCAATGCTGTACAGCTTCAAATGGAAGTGCAGAGGAAACTTCATGAGCAAATTGAGGTAAAGATATGACACAAATACCATGACCAAAATAATCAATTCAGAATTCTACCAAAAATAAAATCAATTCAGAAAAAAAATATGTCATTTTAACCCATAAATCTTGTTAGAAAATAGTTTTAGTTAATGATTTATTGGTAAATTTGGAGATATGCTATTGAAAATTACACATTGAATCTTTTGGGGTGCATCCTCGTACTTATTGACTTTTTATACAATGCCTTTGAGATGGAATAACCCAATATCAATTTTGCTACATTTTAACTAAACTCAATTATTATTTCACATAGATGAATTTCAGTTTTCTTTGGGTCTTTCGGGTGCATCCTCTTGACATGTTCATGCTATGGGTATCGTCATCTTGACCCCCCAGATTCTGTTGGAGCGGAACTTTCCTTGGTTGACGTCGATGTTGTACTAGGTAGAAAAGAGGTGGATAGTCATAGTTGCAATGTTTTAGAATTCCATAATAGTAGTGCCAAAGAGTAAAATGACATTTTTTACTAAATAGTGAGAATTATTATATTTTGTTTACGTACAAAGACATTTGCAGCTTAGGATTGAAGCTCAAGGGAAGTATCTACAAAAGGTACTGAAAAAGGCTCAAGAGACTCTTGGTGGATCATCCATGGGAGTAGAGCACGCAAAAGCCGAGCTTTCTCAGCTAGTGTCAATGGTGAATTCAGGGTGTTTGAGCTCTTCATTGTCAGAGTTGACACAAGTAAGAGATGCAAAGTTAGAAGAGCTAGACCGACAAATCAAAGACCGTGGTTGCTCATTAGAGAGTTCCTTGACCTCATCGGAAACCTCGGGCTTAAATGACAATAGTAAGAAACCAAAGAGTGAAGAAATTGAATGTGTGTACAAGTCTAGGCTCACTCATATTACACTTCTTCCCTTGCTAGATGAGAAATGTAAGAGTAAAAGGGAAAACACCATTTCTGAAGGAAGTTGTGGTGAGTGGATAGCTAGCAAGAGATTACGTGTGCATGAAGAAACGACGACGACGATGCCTGGATTAAGTAAATTTAGGGTTTTTGAGACATTTGATCTTAATAGTCAATGTGAAGGTGATCATGATCTTGATCATACTCCAATTGATCTGAACTCCACAGAGATAGACCAATTCAATGGTGTCTCTTTAGCTCTTTGACACTACATTATTCTTATTATATGCTTATAAGGATGAGTTTGTGCAAGATTATTTCATGAATCTTTCTTTAGCTCTTTGACACTACATCTTTCTTTTGACCCTAGTGCAAAATTATGGAAACATAACTTACAAATCAAATGCTCTTGGACATGACTTTGTTTTGTGCTAATTGAAATTAGAGGGACAAAAGATCAATTTAATCTATTAATATGTCATGACCGGTACTCCCCAAGGGTTCAGGGGCGGAGCACCCGAGAACACCAGGGGTCATAGGGGACGAAGCCCCTGGCAGGTGGTTCGAGGGTAGTGCCACCCCGACAAAACAGTATGCTATGTTTTCTATTAGTGTGTTTATTGTGATCTATTTTAGGGCTTATGGACCCTAATCCCTTATTAGGGTTTTATGAGTCCCTATATACTCCTAAAACTCCTTATTATCGTGATTTGTTCGGTTATCGCATCTATAATAAGAATACGGTTTCTCTGTCAAACGTAGAGGTGTTGGTGAACCACGTAAAATCTATTTATTTTTCTTTACGCTTTTATCATTCTCATTACAAGGTAATCAAATGACGACCTCAATTCTCCATTAAAAGAGGAACAAAAGAATTTCACAAAGTGACACCCAAAAATCCTATAAAATTAAGAATTCTAGGCACATCTCAAATCATAAAAAAGAGTAAACTAGTAAGAATATCATAAAAACTATCTTCTCCATCTCCATCTTCTTCATTCTCCTCCTCCTTATCACAAGGCATCTCAAATCTACAAACCGGGCAAGACCCACGAATCCCCAGCCACTTCTCCACACAAACACCATGAAATCGGTGCTTACAAGGCATCTCCTTCACAACTCCACCGCGGAATTTCAAATCCTCTAAGCAAATCGCGCACTCGCCGACGTCGTTCTTTGCCATGGATTCAACCCCTTGTTTTTCCTCTTCTCCGTGAAAGAAAACTTCTTGAACGACCATGGAGGGGGTTAAGAGTATGATCCCTTGTGTTCGACTTCGTGGGTCGGGTCCGATCGCCGAGTTATGATCTGGGTCGGGTGAGTTTTCATCCGGGTCGGGTCGGATTCGAGGTGGGTCGAAATCGGCGGGCCCTATGAGGAGAGGTAGTAATAGAGCTTGTACTTGAGTTGAACATTGTTCGTATGCCATAATTGCAGAATTGAATACCGATACTCAGTTGGTCTAGTGGTAAAGTGGTGCTAGACTCCTTAAGTGTTGTGCAGGAGGTTCGAAGTTCGAATCTCACTGGCGGCATGTATGGAAAAATTGATATTGGGAGGGTGTCCCCCAAAATGGGGCCACGAAGTACCCGGTCCGGATGTAGAGCGGTGTCCGACCGATCGAACCGGACGAGCCAAAAAGCAAGACCAAAAAAAAAATAATTGCAGAATTGAATGACTGAATTCAATGAGATGATTGGTGAATGATGAATTGAAGCTCTTGTTTTTTCATGGTGGATTATGATTTATAAACGAGGAAAGTTAAACCGACTAGAGTATGTAAGGAAAGCTTTGTAACTTTGTCAAAATTTAGGATATTTTAGATAGATTTGGTAGTAGATATTTTTTATTATTGTAAGGATACGAGTAGTAGTATTTTTAGATTAGAGATAATGCAAATATGCAATCTGAATTGTGAGAAGATCGACCCTTAGAAAGTTATAACCTTTTTGGTACGTAGGATTAAAAAAGTTATAATCTTATTATTACGACATATTAGTATTTGTATTTAGATATTATTTTGATATGTATTTTATACTCCCTCCGTTCACCGTTCAAAAATACATGATGTTTTAGCTTGATTTTCTTGTTTAATAATACTTGATGTTTTACATAATTTACCATATTTTTTCCAATATTACCCTCATTAATTAAAAAAAATAATAAAAATAGAAAATAGAAAAGGAAAGATCTTCACAAGATTTATGGGTATTTAGGTCAAATCATATACCTTCTTAATTTTAGAGATAAATCCTAAAACATCATGTATTTCTGAACGGAGGGAGTAGGTATTTTGTATAGATAACCCTAATGTATTTTTTTGGTAAGAGAAAACCCTAATGTATTTATAACTTACATATCAATTCTCTTGGACATGACTTTATTTGTGGAAATTGGAATTAGAGGGACAAAAGAACAGCTTGATCATTTGCTCAATCAATTCTCTATTAAAGAGAAACAAAACACTAAAAACCTATAAATTTGAGATATCTAGGCAATAGGATTTGTTCTCTCTATGCTGCACAACCGTATACTATAAAAAACATCATAAAAAGTATCTTCATTCTCCTCCTTATCACAAGGCATCTTAAGCCACTTTTTTTTTTATGAGGAATCTGCCTTTGGTGGCAAACTCCCGGGCGCGTTGCCCAGCCTGCAAGGACCACGATCCAGGTAAACCTTGTATCGATCAGCTCAACCCAATGACAAGAAGAATGGTGAGACTTGGATTTTCATCCAAATAAAGGAACGAAGGCAAGGATCGAACCTGAGACCTCCCAACATTCCCATACCTCTTACCACTAGGCCATCTCATGTGGGGCATCTCAAGCCACTTTTCTACACAAATCAAAATTCGTGCTTACAAGGCATCTCCTTCACAACTCCGCCGAATTTCCAGTCCTCCAAGCAAATCATGCACTCACCGACTCCATTCTCTCCTACCTCCACGATGGCCATATTCAAGGCCTAGACTTGTACACACATTCAAGGCTAGATTGGGAGAGTTCGTTTCCTTTCCGTTTAAGAACCAAATAAGCCTTGGATGTGTGTACAAGTCTAGGCTCACTCTTGTATCACTTTCTTCCCTTGCTAGATTAGCCAAGTAAAGAGTAAAATGAGTAACACCATAATCGCCATTTTTGAAGGAAGATGTGGTGAGTGGATAGCTAGCAAGAGATTTGATCTTAACAGTCAACAATGCAAAGGTGATCAAGATCTTAGATCATACTTCAATTGATCTGAATTCCACATAGATGGACCAATTCGATGGTGTATCTATTGCCCTTTGATACTATATTAATTTTATCATATGCTATGAGGATGAGTTTGTTATTGAAGATAACTTTTGTTTTGACTCCTTTGAGCTTATTACAACAACAAAAACAACATTTATCCAGTAAGATTTCGTTACAACGCAATCTGGAGAATCAAGATGGGGTTATCCATGCCCAAGAAAAAGAATACGCCTAATAAACCCAAGAAAAACTAAATTTCTAGGAGATGGTTGCACACCAAAAGAACAAGTTGATCAATCCTTTAGAGTGGAAAATAATGGAAATATAACTTACAAATCAATGCTCTTGAAGATGACTTTGTTTGTGCTAATTGAAATTAGAGGAACAAAACACCAGTTTCATTCATCAAATGCTCAAATCAAATTCTCCATTAAAGAGCAACAAAAGAATTTCAAAAACTGACCCTCAAAACCAATGAAATTGAGAAATCTAAGCATTATGTTTTTAATCCTCTACTCTTATATACAACCTTATACTAGTAACAGAACCCTAAGAACTATCTTCATCATCAATCAGAATCAGAATCACTAGTCAAAGACGAACGGCCAGGATTCCTCCCACCAAAACTCCCCACCCAAATCATCATTCCACTCTTGTTCTCTCCATTCTCCTCTTCACAAGGCATCTCAAATCTACAAACCGGGCAAGACCCATGAATCCCCAGCCACTTCTCCACACAATCGCCATGGAATCGGTGCTTACAAGGCATCTCCTTCACAATTCGGCCCCCAATTTTCCAATCCTCCAAGCAAATCGCGCACTCGCCGGATTCATCCTCTCCGATCTCCACCACGGCCATGGATTCAACGGCGGCCTTGGACGCCGGCGGACGCCCCTGTTTTTCTTGCTCGCCGGAAAAGAGAGCTTCTCCGAATGGTCCGATCACGAGAGGGCTTAAAAGAAGGATTCTTTCGGGTCGGGTCGGCGAGTTGGGATCTGGGTCGGGTCGGGTTTGAGATGGGTCGAAGTGGGTGAAACCGAGGAAGAAGGATAGTGACAGAGGCGAGTCTTCGGATGCCATTTTTGAAGGAGTTGGGAAGCGAACAGAAGGGAAAGAATGTGAATTTGATGAGATTGAATGATGATGGATGAATTGAAGATCTTGATCTTCATGGTGAATTATAAAAACGAGGAAGGTTAAGTCGATTAGAAAGTACTGGAAATTTCTGGAACTTACCAATTTATAGATAGATAGATTGGTAGAAATTTTTTATTAATTGATTTATAGTTTTACTATGGAGAGGCGTCGTTTTGATAAAATTAAGATTAGATAATGCAATTTCAATGGATATTAAATAAGGTTAAAAATTTCTGAAAAAAAAACTTTATTCTAGGGTTAGAGTAATTCAAACCGAACCCAATAAATGAAAATTAAATCGAAAATTGAAATTTTGTTTAAAATGAATTGAAAAATGAACCGAATCAATATAACTTAGAATAGGGTTGACTATCGATTCAAAACCGAAATAATAAAAACTGAACCGAAAATCAAAATTTAATTTAAGATGAATTGAAAACCGAATCGAATCAATATAACCTTATTCTAGGGCTGAGTAACAGTTTAAAACCAAACCGATAAAAACCAACCGAAAATCGAAATTTGATTTAAGTTAAGATGGATTGAAAATCGAACCGAATTAATAGAAGGTAATCTTTGATAAAATTAAACAAGATTAAAACCAACCGAATCAATAAAAATTGAACCGAAAATTGAAATTTGGTTTAAGATGAATTGCCGAACCAAATTAATATAACCTATAATATGGTTGACTATCGGTTCAAAACCGAACCGATAAAAACTGAACAGAAAATCGAAATTTGGTTTAAGATGAATTGAAAACCTAACCGAATTAATATAACCTTATTTTAGGGCTGAGTAACGGTTTAAAACTGAACCGATAAAAACCAACCGAAAATCAAAATTTGGTTTAAGATGGATTGAAAACCGAACCGAATTAATTCGGTTCCGTTTAGATTGATAGAAGGTTATTTTTTGAGATCTTAAACCGAAACTGAACTAAAAATTTCAAAATTTATAAGCCAAAAGCCAAACCGAATGATATCGATTTCGGTTCCAATTTAGTTCGGTTCGGTTCGGTCCGTAATTTAATTGTTGCTGGTGAATTGAAAGGCAAACCATGATTACACACACCACCTGTTCGATCAATTGGAACCATTTTGAATTCAATTTTTTTTCTTCGTTTTTACCAAACGTTCACTTTTTTTTCCCACCCAAAAGAGATAAACTAAAACCTAATAAATTTGAAATGGACAAAAACTCGGCAGTTATTATCAGTTACTTAGCGGTTACTCATCCTCCATCCTCTCAAAACCCCCAAAATCCCATCTTTCCCTAATCTCATTCCTCCGCACAAAACCAAAAACAATGGATCAACAAACCGATCAAGAACTCGGCGTCCGAATCTACACCGCCTCTCCCCCCACAAACCCACCACCCTTCTACCCGCCACCGCCCCAACCACCGCCCACCTCCACCAATCCCCCACGCGCCGGCGCCGGGGCGCGTACCAAGCGCGCCGTGGCCAAGGGGGTCCAAACGACCCTCTCCAAGACCTCCATGCTCGCCCACTTCCTCCCCACCGGGACCCTCCTCACCTTCGAGATGGTCCTCCCGTCGATCTACGGCGTCGGCCGCTGCTCCGCCGTGGCCACCACCATGATGATCGTCCTCCTCAGCCTCTGCACCCTCTCGTGCTTCTTCTTCCACTTCACGGATAGCTTCCGGACCGCCGACGGGAAGGTCGTCTACGGGTTCGTGACGACCCGAGGCTTGGCCGTGTTCAAGTCCGGGCTAGGGGTCGAGGTGCCGAAGGAGGACAGGTTTAGGGTTCAATTCTCGGACTTTGTTCATGCCATGATGAGTGTCATGGTGTTTGTCTCGATCGCGTTTTCGGATCATAGGGTGACCGCGTGCTTGTTACCGGGGTATACTAAGGAGATGGAGGAGGCCATGGAGAGCTTTCCTTTGATGGTTGGGATTGTGTGTAGTTGTTTGTTTTTGGTGTTTCCTAAGGCTAGGTATGGGATTGGTTGTATGGCTACTTAATTAGGTCAAAAAGTTTAGTTACTTTACTAATACTAGGGTTTGCTTGGTCAGTTTGTAACTCTCTAACTTTACAATGTAAGTTTTTATCTTTGTTTTTGTTTAGTGTGTATGTGTGTGTGTGTTGTTTTAATGGGCAAATCATGGTGTTATGTGATTAGTGAAAGTGTCATCCTTTGTTGTGTTTGCAAGAGTTTGTTGTCATTGTTTGACCATTGGGAATTCTAATGATGGTTGGGATTGTTTGTAGTTGTTTGTTTTTGGTGTTTCTCTTAAGGTTAGGTATGGGATTGGTTGTATGGCTACTTAGGTCAAGTTTGTGACTCATAAGTTTACAATATGTAAGTTTTAGCTTGTCTTGTGATTGGGTGAATCATGGTGTTATATGATTAGTGAAAAGTGTCATCCTTTGATTGTGTCAAGTACTTTACTACTAGGGTTTTGCTTAATCAGTTTGTAGCTCTTTAAGTTTACAATGTAAGTTTTAGCTTGTCTTGTGATTGTGTTAGTAATGGGTAAATCATGGTGTTATATGATTAGTGAAAGTGTCACTCTTTGTTGTTTTGCAATAGTTTGTTGTCATTAATGTTTGACCATTGGGAAGTGTAATGAGTAATGATGGTTGGGATTGTTTGTAGTTGTTTGCTTTTGGTGTTTCTCTTAAGGCTAGGTATGGGATTGGTTGTATGGCTACTTAGGTCAAGTTTAGTTTACTATTAGGGTTTGGTTTGTAATTGGTTTGATTGTAACTCTTAACTTTACAATGCAAGTTTTAGCTTTGTGTTGTAATTGTTTAGTGTGTTTGTTGTTTTAATGGGCAAATCATGATGTTATGTGATTAGTGAAAGTATCATCCTTTGTTGTTTTGCAAGAGTTTATTGTCATTGTTTGAGCATTGATCTTTGTTTTGCTTTTGATCTCCTAAATATTGTTTGCAATTGAAACTTTAGATTCATCTTCGTGGGCCTTCAAATATGGGCTTCTGAGAAATTACGGCCCAACTATGCTAAATGTGATTGTTTACTGTGTGTGTGTTTGTTTTAGTGGGCAAATCATGATGTTATATGATTAGTGAAAGTATCATCCTTTAATTTGTTGTTTTTTAAAGAGTTTGCTGTCATTGTTTGACCATTTGGAATTCTAATGATTGTGAAGCATTTTGATCTTCTTTGCAATTGAAGCTTTGGATTCATCATTGTGGGCCTTCAATAATGGGCTTCTTAGAAATTAAGGCCCAACTATGTTCATTTAACCAAATTAAGGTCCATTTTGCTTCAATATTTCAGAAGTAAATGGAGTATAATTGATTCTTTATGCATGATTTCTAGGAATTGAGTCAAAGTTACTAATACAACCAATAATACAAAATTTCTTGAGTAAGAGTTTGCTTATTGTGCTGTAAAATGAAGAAAACTAACTAGCATGTTTTGGTATTGAAGTTAGCAAGTTGAATTAGCATGATCAAATGAGGCATTGCATTATTAATATGAGATATTGGCTATAACTTAGGGAATTGGACTCTAGTAGCACAATTGCCCGTAGGAGACACCGGACACTTGATGAGATTCTTCCCGGAAGTGTCAACACACATATAAACTTGGTAGATTTGGTTGTTCTTGTCGTCGTCGCGGTTGCATTCAAACCATGGTTCAAACCCGGTGGCGGCTTCTATTGCTTGCTTCATGTCCTCCAAGTTGTAGAACTCGTCATTTGGTTTAATCCCTAATTAATCCAATCAACCATTTAATTCAGACTTATAAGGTTCTGTTTGGAACACACTCGATAATGCATTTTCAAGCACGATCCAAACAGGCTAGGCCCTAAATGCATAACAAATTAGGGTTCATTTTTCTTTTTTATATTATAAAGACATTTTCATTTATAAAAGTCCTTGGAGTGTGTGAAAGCAGACTAACTAACCAGCATTCTTCAGGGCTTGAAGGAGGTTGGTTTGGTCCTTGAGGTCGAGTGCAGCCTGAAAGTAGTCGTGTTGGTTGAGCATGTTCTCGGAGCAAGTTCCGTGCTTGTTCCATTCGTGTGACCAGAACTTCAAGCCATTGCTACTCGGGCACGACAACGATGGCCACTCGGTTCGGAGCCTGCTTTCTAGGTCTTCTAACTACATCCCAAACATAAGATATAATGTATTAAATTTTAAGTATGTATTACAAGATTCAATTTTCTACATCGACATAATATTCTCTTTCGATCTGTTTTTTTTTTATCACTTTCTTGTACACAACCTAAAGATCCAAGGCCACCAAAAACACAAAACAACCGACGAAACCCTAGCCATGGCCGAGTTTGTACATGAGACCAAATCTTGAATCATATATTCATATGCATGAAGGCAACAAAATAGGTAATAACATGGACTATATATCCAAATCAAGACTATAAATTAAGACCATAGCCTTCACACGACTTTGCCAATTTTCACAACCTAAAAATTGCCCCTAAAGCTAATTTGTACATATAAATTCACATCTATAAATGCAACAAACACACAAAATGCGTGTTGAGTGATGCTTTTTTTTTTCTATCCATAAATCGAGTTGGAATTACGTATCCTCATATGATACAACATCTATACGCGAGACTAACAAAATCTATACGCGCTATTCTTATAGTGCTTTACTCACCTCGATCTCAAACTTGTCTTAGTTCTTATTTTTTTCGGAATGTTGTACTTTTCTTAGCTTTTCCTGCTTGTTTTTTACTCTCTTAGCCGTTCTCGGCTGCCTTTTTTTTACGGCCTCTCGGATTATTAAACCTGTTTGGTATTCCGAATTCTTACCTTATCAAAAGAAAATATATATTTAATTACCTGAGAATCGTCAAAAGAGTTTTTTGAGTCACAATTAGAAGGATAAGATCCATCGGCATAATTAGGCCAAAGTCCATGTATACTAAAGTCTGTTGCTGGCTTTCCCGTCGTTGGATAGCAACATTGTTTCCCTTTGGCATCACAATAGGCTCCTGGCCACTACACATAAATGTACATACACACAAACATTACAAATTCAAAGTATCATATAACAATTATTATGTTATGCATAACTCACTAATCAAGCATTTGCAAGTTAAAAAGAATTAAGGTATACTCCCTCTGTTCAGAAATAATTGCCATTCTACGATTTAACAAAAATATTAAGAGACTGCTTAATTTTACAAAATTATTCTTCTACAATTAGTTTGCTAGTTTTGCTTTTTAAGAAAAAGAAGGATTTTTGTCTTTTCAAGTATTTTTTTAAGGATAAAATCGGAAAAGACTTGGTAAAATATGTAGAATGTAAGTATTGTTAAAAAAAAAAAAAAACATGCTAGAATGACACGTATTTTCTTAATGGATGTAGTACTTATCAAACCTGTTGAACAAAGTAGAAGAAATCGAAATCCTTGTCGTTGCGATTGGACTCGGTTGATAAAATCACCGGAGTTATCCATAACAAAATGGCGATAACCCTAAAAAATGAGCTTGAATGAGAGTATTCCATGGATCTCAAATTGGGTATCCCTCTTTTCTTTGGGAGATTAACAAATTTTTGGAGTAATTAGCTATGAAGATTAAGGCAATGTCTTACATATATATATATGCAACAAACAAAGCTAGATGAGTAACGTACTGACATACGTAATATTTTAATATAATGCAAGTATATGAGCTAGCTTGATACATGGAATATTTCGAATATAACAAGAATATGCTTATGGGTCATCAAGTAAGGTTTCCAATATGAATTTGATTGATCGATCAAATATAAAAATATGAGTAATTAACAAACATGATTTACCCTCGATGGACTAATTTTGTCTTAATTAATCTATGTCATTGTACGGGAATCTTCCAACATAAGTGGTGCGTAACTACGTAAGTGCCTATATGATATACTATAGCATAATTAATTAAGCTTAGATTTATCCGATTATGGATCAATGGATTACGTGTTAAAGTGTTGAATGGATTTGTGTAGAGCTGTTAAAAGTTGGGCCGACTTGCAAATTCGACCCGAATTGTTCGAAAATTTACCAGGACCCAAAAATTTGAATTCGAAATCCGAAATAAACTGAATCGATAGACTACCCGACCAAAAATCTGTTGGTTTGATTTGATTTGTTATAATATATATTATTATTAAAATATATCAAAATAATAGATTATTATTAAATATTATTAGTTAAATAAAATAATATTTTAATAATTGTAAAAAAATTCGATTTTCTTGATTTGCTGGGTCGACCCGACCTGCCCGGAAATCCGCAACAACTCGACCTGATTTGACCCGCAACCCGTTATGACCCGAACCTAACACAATCCGAACCCGAAATGACCCGACCCGACTGACCCGATTGACAGGTCTAGATGTGTGCAATTGTAATTGCTTTAATAATTAGTCATTTTTGGCATATATTGAGTATTAATCAATCCATGATATTAGATGAAGATGCCAACGTAGAAATTTAATTACTAAGGTGATTAAAAAGTGGATTAAGGAAGACGTCAACAAATTAAAATCATAGTATTGCATGTAGACCTGTCAAAAACTGACCTAATCCGCTAATCCGATCCGATCCGCCCGATAATTTTAGGGTTAAGACCCGAAAATTTGAACCCGAAACCCGAAATAAATCGAACCCGATAGAACCGAACCCGTTGGGTTGAAACCCGAACCCGTTGGATTGAAATCCGAAACCCTTTGGGTTGACCAATTTAGCATATTTATAGAATTTTTTAAATTTATTTTGAAACTTATAATATATTTTATTATTAAAATAAATGAAAATAATATATTATAATTAAATATTAATATTTAATTAAAAATTGATTTTAATAATCATAAGAAAAAAGGATATTTTAGACTCGCTGGTCAACCCGACCCAACCGAAAACCCGCTACAACCCGATCCGATTGACCCGTGACCCTTACCACCCGGAACCCGATTTTATCCGAACCCGAAATGACCGAATCCGAACCCGCTCAACCCGACCCGATTGACAGGTCTAATTGCATGACTTGTCCACTTCTATGACAATATAATTAAACAATAAAACTTTTTAAAAGAAAAGAGGAAGAATTTGTCCGAGTTAATGAAACAATTAATGACGTGGTTGTTTGGCTAATGAAGCTTAAAATATGGAGGAAAAGGACAAGAAAACTTAAAATTGATCGTAAAAGTCAACTATATAGATGGGATAAGAACCTTGAAGAGATTAAAGACGATAAAATGTGATGATTGAGTGGATCAAAATCAAATCGAAAGAGGGCTTTCCACGAAGATGTATGATTTTTGGATCTCAAAAATAAGTGCTTTGGGCATTTAATTTATGTTCTTGTAAGTTGCAACACTCAATTTAAATTTGGTGATCTAGATATAATATACATACAAAATCAATAAGATAGATAGAAGACATATATATTATTTGTAAATTTCTATATTTTAATCACGCACCTTATGTTTAAATGTTTTATGCTTTGCATTTAGAATTGAGGGTTTATTTTTCATTTTTGAAATTATAAACAAAATATCTTCGTGATGAAAATGAAGTCTTGATTTTTGGTTTTCTTTTCATCTCAATCGGTTAAAGCCGCTCTAATTCAGATCAGATTGTACGCATGTAGATGTTTTTAATGGGGCAACTCTCCAAATTCGATTTTTTCATTCACATTATCAGAAAAATGAGAATCCAAATTTCTAGACAAACGTTTTAAAAAAAAATTAGTGTCAATCTCATCCTGCTAGACCAAATAGTGATTGGTGATGAAAATGAAGTCTTAATAAGCTATATTTGTGAATATTAGGTTATTCGTCACATAACAAAGTAATGGCGGGTGTTTTAAAGTTATATGCATCAATGCATGCTATCAATACTCAGTTGGTCTAGTGGTAAAGTAGTACTAGACTCCTTAAGTGTTGTGCAGGAGATTCAAAGTTCGAATCATAATAATATATATCATATAAAATTTAATATAATCCCACTGACAACATGTATGGAGGAACTGATACTGAGAGGGGGTCTCCTCCAAAATGGGGCCACGAAGTATCCGGTCTGAACATAGAGCGATGTTGACCGATCGAACCGAGCGAGCCAAAGGCAAGACAAAAAAAAAGTTATATGCATGCTTGTAACGGGCCTAGAACCAGATAACAAATCCAGGCCCATTACAGAAAAGCCCACCTTATTTATCTTCCAACAAATAAGATACACAACAATCAAACTTTCAATAATCATTCCCAAATGCACTACTACACAAATGAGATAAACAATAAACGGTCTTAACTTAGCTTCTTCAGAGAACGAACAAAGTACAAACACAAATTCACCCCATAACCAATCCTTCTCAAAACGAAGGAAACTCAATCTGAGCTCCACACTTACCATGGGGGAAAACTGAGCACTCGACGAGCCCGGAAACCGAGGCATCGACACAGAAATACAATTGGTACAGCTGGCTATTTCCTGACTCATCTCTGTTACACTCCACAAATGGTGTGAATCCTGTCCCTTCCTTCACCGCATTCTTTATGCTCTCCAAACTGTAACTTTCTCCGTTCGGCTCGATCCCTGTAAATTCCGATGGGCCGTGATTAGATAGGCGACGTGTCAGAAATTTAAACTATTTCACATGTGGTTGGAATTCACATTCTAATCCAAAAACTTAAGCTAATAGGTAAAAAAAATCACTTCAATTTTTTGTTTTTACTACTAAATATTTAATCATAATGGTAAAAAAAAAGTTACCTGCTTTAGTTAGGGCTTGGAGGGGATTGATCTGGTTTTTGAGATCAAGGGCTGTCTTGAAGTAACCGTGTTGATCCAACACCGATTCCGCGCACGTGCCGTGCTTCTCCCACTCGTGTGACCAGAAGGCGGTGCCATCGCTCGTTGGGCAGGCGAGCGTTGGCCACTCGCTCTGCATTTTGGTCACTAGGTCTGATACCTATAATCAATATCGGTATTGATATGGATATTAAAATATGAGTATGGTATCTCATATACCAAGTAGTAGATATAGATTAATATCGATATCAAAATATATGTAAGACCAAATGGGCCCTTATGTTCTTGGTGATAATATTACTTATTCTAGTTTTACAGGAAAGTTACTTTCTTTCTAAAATTACATTTTAAAACTCTCTTCTTTACTTTTTTTTTTACGTTTTCTTAAGGTAAATAAAAGTTACTTTCTACTTAAAAATCACATTTTATTCCAAAACTAAAGAAGGGTTTGCTACACTTCTAGCCAATAAGCACTCTCATCGTCATCATCATTGATCCAGTGAGGCTGCTACAGCGGAATTTGGAGGCTCAAGATGGGGGTACCCTCGACCAAGGGAAAAGGGATACGCTCGATAGACCCAAGGAAAATTGAATTTCAGCTATATATGTGATAATAATAGCCGAATTTAGTTACAATGCACCTGAGATTTCGAGACTTTTTTTGCTAATAAACAATGTTTTTTTATCTCGAAATACATGATTTTTTTTAACTTTTACATATTTCGAAATACATGATTTTTTTTTGCTAATAAACAATATTGTTGTTGTTGTTGTATATTTCGAGACCGAAAACATTGGCTATTAAAAAAAGTAATTATTATGTGTAAGTGTAGCAAGGCCGAAGTCTTAACCTTAGAGATTTCAAATGCGTTGCTAGTGTCGCAATTAGAAGGGTATGTTCCGTCTTTGTAGTTGGGCCAAAGCCCATGGATCCCGAAATCGGGTTCGGGTTTTCCGGTTGTCGGGTAGCAACAACTTTTCTCGGTGTCACAATACGATCCTGGCCACTAAAAACATAAACAACACAAAGACGAATAAATATATCATTTTCATAATTTCACACTAAAAAACGAGCTTTCATTCAGAAACCGAAAATACAATAGATTGACAAAGGATGTACCTGAAGGACAAAATAGAAGAAATCGAAATCCTGAGCAGAAGAAAGAAGAATTAGGAATTGAAATGAGAGAAGGTTGAAGATGAATCTCTTGAACTTGGAGGATGTCGTCATCATTTTCGTCACTCTTTGAATTGATTCTCTGAGTCACTCTATGGATGTTTTCTGTTGGGTTTTTGTACTAACTTGCAATGTCGATGGAGTTGGAAAAGATCGTCTATTTATAGAAGGAAATCAGACCAATAAAATATGCTATGATTTTTTGCATTTTGTACGTGGTACACTAATAATTAGTTTGGGAAAGTTTTTATTTTTTATTTTTGTATTAACCCTAAAATTTAAATTATTTAAAAAAAAAGCTCCTAATTTTTTAATTTTATGTTTAATTTTGATTCCTAATCTTTCTGTTCAAAATGTTTTTTCAAGTACTTTTGATATGAACTATTAAGAGATTTATTTTACTACTTCCTCCGTTTCACAATAATTTATTGTTTTAGACAATTTTACCGTTAGAAAAACCCATTTATTATTACATTTAGTTTTATTTTTCAATATTCACGGCTAACAATTCTTTTCTCATTTATTAAAAAATAATAATAAAATAAAAGAATATAAGTATAAAATAGGTGAAAAAACCTAAAATATACTACTTTTGTAACAAAAAAATAAACGTTTACAATGATAATAATTTTAAAGCAGAGATATATTATATAACTTGAAGAATGTTGAAAATAGATAAAAATGATTACTTAACAAATGTAACATGGCAAAAAATGAAAATCTGAAAAACTATGGCCAAAATATAAAATCATATATTACCAATTAATTGCCATTCTAATTAATTAAATTCCCAATAATGTAAATTAAATGATCTGTTCATGCAGAATATACCGGGGAGAATATGCTAATTAGGATTTCCTCGGTATGAACACAAGAATCTGAAGCCTTTTTTTTGTCTGTTGTGTGATTAATTCACAAGGTGGTGTATAAAAGGATTCCCTGTCATCATTGATTGATACATGTTATCTTCTCATTTTTCATCATTCTTTGCACATGAATTAGCAATTTAATGACAAATCAAACACTTCATCATATTCATGCATTAGAGAACTCTCATTTCTCTTATCATGCATGAACAATTTCTCTTAAGAGTCATATAGAAAAATCAGTACATTTTTTTCATACAAAAATGATGTTCTTTTTAAATTCCATTCTTGGGACACGTTATAATAAATGTGGTATTATATGTACCGACTTCCAACATAGATCAATAGATATATCAACAATGAAATGAACGGTTGTGTTATCCTAATAATGATTTTTTGTGTGGGCTGGGCCTCGCCCGGTTCGGCACTTTGTGCCTGCGTCCGGATTGGAGTTGGGTTGGACCCCGTTAGAGATGTTGCTCCTCCCAAGTCTCTATTCTGCATACACACTACCAGAGAGTCTCAAACTCGAGACCTCTGGACAAATACTTAAGCGACCTAGTGCCAATTACTACTAGATCAAGAGGTAGTTGGTTATCCTAATAATGATGATAATACTGTTATTTTTACGAGTTGTTTTGAGCATTAAAAATAGAGAGACCCATAGAAATGTCATTATCAAATGAGTTGCACAAGCCGCTCTATTTTTCAAGCTAAGTCAAACCTTTCATACCGGTGCAATAAAAAAAAGGGTAAGAAAAACAAAATCTGTATGGTGCATTGTCTTTAATCAAACAACAGATTGCTTCTACTAAGAAAGCACCCTAATTAAACACCACATTGTTATGCTTTGAGATACATAATTGTCAAGTTGAAGTACAATCCTTGTTCACACTTCTAAAGAAGGTACTCTACTCTAGAAACCGAACCAGAAAAAACCGGTGGTTTCGGAACTGAACCAAAACCGGAGGTCTGTCGGTCCCGGTTCCACAAGTAAATTTGTAACTGCGTTGGTAGTCTTGCATCCTATTTGAGACATAATGCATTCTGTTCCAAAACCGCGACCGCAGTTTTCGATTAAGAACATGTTAGATCATGATTAATGCATTTAGAACATGTTAAGGGTGCATTTTAGATCATGATTAATGCAAGCATATGGTAGTTTTGCATTCTGTTTGAGATATAATGCATTCTATTCCAAAACCTGATCACTGTTTTGGATTTCCAACGGCTATTTTTTTAAAAGGATTGTAATCGTAACCAAACCAGAACTGGCCCCGGAATCGGCATGAACTGATGCTGGAAACCGACCGAGGGTTCGTCGGTTCTACGGTTTCGGTATCTATGTAGTTTCTGTTTCACTGTTTTATGTCCATGTAAAGTTGTTTTGGTTTGTAACAATAAAAGTCATTATCTTTCCTAAGAAATGATTTTACACACTTTACTACAATGATACAGAACTGTGATCACATTTCACGAATCACAACATATACACATCAAAAATTCAAAAGGTACAACAAGTAAATTTGGTGCTTTTGACCTAACCCAGCCACACACTAGTGACACTTACCACCAATCTCCACAAGAGCAATGACCCTTTTCAAAATGATGAAACCTATGAACATCCCTCAAAACGAACCGCCTATCAAAGATCAAAGACATGGCCTTAACAGCCTCATGACAATCACCACAAACCCTAAGGTTCTTCACAACCCGGATTGTAGTTCCCGGTGTAGTGTTCAAAAGCCCGAAAGTAATGGCCAATTTCTCACTATGATACCTTAAAGATGCCGCCTTTTCTTCATCTTCCATGCCTAAATAACGAACCATTGACAAATCAGGAACATAACCAACCCTTTTCAATTCCTTCACTAACTCATCAACTGATCTATGCAATCCTCTGTATTCAGCTCGCATTCCATCACCACCTGAAAAGAACTCACGCACAACACCATTGATTTCAATTGAGCTACACCCGGGTACTTTAACCACTCCTCGCTCATTCATCAGCTTTCTATAATAATTCACATCTTCCCATTTCCCAGCTCTTGCACACAAGTGTGACACCATCACATAGTCGCCGTCATGAGTGTAATCAAGCTCAAAGATCTTATCAACAACCTCTTTAGCCAAATCTAAGTCTCCATAACCACAACAGGCGTATAACAACGTTCTCCAAAGAATAGGACTTGCCTTGATTGGCAAATCCCTTATGAAATCATAAGCTTCCTCTAATCGCCCAGTTCTACTCAACATATCTACCACACAACCGAAATGCTTGATTCCCGGTTGAACTCCATATTTCTCTTCCATGGTGTGGAAATACTCGAAACCTTGATCAACTAAACCGGTGTGGCTACAAGCGTATAAAAGACCAAAGAATGTGATTTCATCGGGTTTGAAGCCCATTTTCGTCATTTCGTCGAATGTGCTTATGGCTTTCTGGCTTTGCCCATGTAAGGCATAGGCCATGATCATTGCAGACCAAGCTTGTGTGTCTCTTACACACATTCCATTGAAAATGGACTCTCCTTCCTCCAAGCTCCCACATTTTGCATACATATCTATTAGGCCTGTTTTCACCTTCACATACTGATCAAACCCATTCAATTTGATGTACTCATGTATCCATCTACCCAACTCAAGTGATCCTAATAAGGAGCAAGATGATTACAGTGAATATTGACTTGAATTTGTTCTTCAGATTGTTATTTCATCAGTAGCTACAAGTGAAATTTTTATATGAAGTGTTTCAATGATTTCATATTCAGAACTGACACTAGTAAGCATAATATTCATCTTAACTATGCACTCTTTTTGATTATATCTATTTTTTTTTGAATGTTTTTTTCTTGCAGTAACTGAAGGTTATTCTGCAAACACCATCACTAAAGTTGCTAGCAAGATCCAAACTGTTATTAGTGAGGTAATTATCTAATTCTAATCTTTTCTCCTTTATGATGTGGAATATATCACTTGCCTTTTTGTTATCTATTTGAGAAAACATATGTTGTATTTTAGATGTTTTTACTCATGTCATAATTAAAGAGCATCTAGAGCAAAAAATCACATCAAAAATCTTATCTCAATTGCAAGTAGCCAACCCATGATTAAATCTTGTGATTCCAAACTTTGCAACCACATCAAGAGATGAACTTATTGACAAAGTTGAAGGATCAAATGAAAATGAAGCTTCACATTCCGAAAAGCATGATTGTTCTGATTACGGTATTTCATTTTTCAACACTCAAGTGAGTAATTTCTTTTCTTTAGACAACAAATTAATAACCTTTGGATGTTATGTGTTGGTTTATTTTTTGTCTTTTGTTGCTTACTGGTTTATTTTTGGGTTTATGTTGTTGTCTGATTTTGGTTATGTTGTGAATTAGAAGTTGACTGGTTTTGGTTTATTTTTGGGTTTGGTTGGTTTTGGTTTATTTTTGGGTTTATGATGTTGCCTGGTTGTACGTTTTTTTTGGGTGTGGCTAGTTGTGGTTTATTTTTATGTTTATATTGTTGGCTGGTTTTATTTTTGGGTTTATATTGTTGTCTGGTTGTTATGTTGTGAATCAGAGAAGCTGATTATTTGTGTGGCATTGACTGTCTTGTGATCATACTCCTTAGAATGTGATGTCTTAGGCTAAAGAATTCAGCATGTTTATCCAACCGTCTTGTAGCACACTGATGTGTTTATGTGATATTGATTCTTGCAGCTAGATAGCCTCTCAATGGTGCCTGTTAAGAGTAGTTACGCCACATCGATCTTTTGAGTCTTTGATGGAAGTTTTTGTTGGATCGACATGTCAAAGTTTTTGTGGTATGCCCTAATTTGGTGTATGCGCTCTATGTAATCTTCCTAACTAGCTTTTGTGTTGCTTTAGAATTCATCGAAACTTGTTATATGTCGATCTCCTAGTTTACTGGGACATTTCCACTTTTGTATGTGAATTAATTAGCTTGTATGTGAGGAAACATGTATATGTACGTTGACTTTTGCATTTATCAATTAATGAAAGTGAAATATTATCTTTATATTTATTATTTATTTATATATTAATATTTGTTAAACTGTATTCTATATTTTAAAGTAATTAATTAATATAGATAATAATTGTTATAATAAACCAACCGTTTCATTAGCTCTTATATATAATATATGATTTGTGAAAACTACAACAACCGTTTCACAACCTATAACATAATGTTTCATTAGCTCAAGATAATGAAACGGTTGTAATAGCTAATGAAACGGATACAAAATGAAACGGTTATTTATGGCTAATGAAACGGTTGGTATCCGCAATGATAGAACCGTTTCATTAGCTTACACCAACCGTTTCATTAGAGCTAATGCAACATGAGCGGATGAAACACTCAATACCCGTTTCATTATACATAATGAAACGGTTTTATGATCTTTTGGAAACAAATTTTAGCCGTTTCAAAAAGCCTTAATAGTGGTAGTGCAAATTAATTAGTTGAATTTGCTTACCTTTGTCAAATTAATTAGTTGAATTTGCCTACCTTAATACCAGTAGCTAACATCCAGCTCCACTATAATTAAAATTTGACTTACTATATATCTCTTGCTTGTATTATTGAGAAATTGTAGACAGTATATTTTATTTCAATTTACTGATACTCGCTTAGTGAATGCTCTTCTCTTCGGGTTGTCCTTGTAAATAATTGCTTAATTTTTGTTTAAATTCTATGTTGCTTGCAATTGTTTAAAGCCATAATTCCGAACACTCACTACATTAAGACATTGTTTACTTAATTGGTTACAAATGTGAACTAGGACATTGTGTGTCATTGAAGATGAAGCTTGCAAATTAACTACGACTCTAACTGCCTGAGAGAAACCAACACAACTCAAACAACTTCAAAAAAACGGACATAGAGACAAGTAGGAGGAAGATATAGACAAAAATAAATAAATAGGGCTAAATAAATAAAATTAGGGTTGTTTAACAGGTCGACCCGATCCGACCCGTAACTCGATTTACGGGTCGACCCGTAAAAAAAATTAGTCGACCCGTGACCTAACCCGTAACCTGATCTTACAAAGAAAGCTCTCTTTAACTATTCGCCAAAATCTGAAAAGATAAGGCACCAAAACTTGAATCGTCGACCTAATCTTTTCCGATGGGATAGATGTTGATCGATCGATCGTATAAGAAATAAGCCACATGAAGATGTATTTGCATTTCAAGTAGTGATTCCTTATAGCTTTCCTTTGAATGTGACCTTTGTTATCCTCAAATTTGCAAGCTTCTTTTCATAATGTCAAAAAAGGGAAACAAAGGGAAAAAATTAAAATGTAAAAGGAGAAATGGGAAAGTGATAATTGGATTATAGGGAAAAGAATAGGCTTGTGTTGAGCCCATTTCAACAAAAAATTCAACCCACCCACTCGTTACGGTTGGAAAATTAATTCCTTTTAGACCTAAAACACCAAGGTCGATCATACTAGATTATTAAGAAACACCAAATTAACATACTTTTAATCCTGATGGCAATCGAACCTTATGCGGAACTACGAAAGAGAACCATAGGTCTGTGATCTTCCTCAGCCAAATCTAGGGTTTATGCTTTCACTCTGATGGGAAGAGTACCGTAGAAAGCCTGAATGATTTAGCGTATTAGGGACCATAACCTAAAATCTCTATTTATTTAACCCAAGAGAATCCCATTAAGCCTATTAGGCCAAATCCGGTATCCACTCATTGGGCCCGTACCAATTATTTAAAGTCTATAAATTTTATCTAATTGAATCACTTAAATTAAACCCAATAATAATTAGCCATATTAAATATATAAGCCCACATAATAGAGATTAAAAAATCTAACAATTACCACCTCCATTTTTCTTTCTAGTAATTCTCTTTCACTCTTTTGGAATTTTGTTTTGTTTTTTCAATAGAGATTCGATCTCTTACTACTACATAGTGCGTCAAATGTACCATGATCACATGCAAATTGCCTTTAGACTACATATTTTTATAATTAAGAGTTTAGTACGGAGTATCTTTTTATTTATCTCCAAGAATTACTATAGTCATGCATGCACCCGATTTCAGAACCGGCAATTCCGATTCTGATATCGAATTTGTGAAAGTCCATGGGTCATAATTGGGTGTCTTGTATATGTAAGCTCAGTACACAAGTCCGATGAAGTTCCATCCTAAATTAAGGTTAAACCGAATGTTACTTTACTTGTTAATGGGTTAGTTTCCGACTCAGTTAATTCTAGTGGTATTTTTTGGGTCAAACTCGTGCACCACTCATTTAAGACATCAATCAAGTTCGGGTCAAAGTTAAGAGTTGTTGGATAGTCAAGTTAATAGTTTTTGAGGCTGGGTTATATTTTGACAACTTTAATCGCCTCATATGTTTCTTTTTAAAGGTGTTCTATTTTTAAATCAGAAATTTTAGTTAGAGAATTATGCTCATCGATCTATATTGACGGTTTCACAAATTACATTCTAGGCAGGTTGGATTTACCTTGGTATGTTAGATTTATCTTAGTATTTCTTATTTCATACTAAATTTATATTGGTAGACTTATCTTAGTATTTCTTATTTCATACTAAATTTATATTGGTAGGCAGAATTTACCTTATTTTAATTTTTTTACTAATCTAGTACTAATTACCTTAATACGGAGTATATATCTTCTATCTTTTTATTAAATTATGAAAATTCTCACTAACTTTTTTATTTTTGGGCGGGCTAGACCCGACCTTAGCTCGCCTCTCGGCCCGTGTGCCTGATAGGAACAACTAAGGGTGTCAATCGGGCGGGTCGGGTCAATTCAGTTTCGGGTAAGTTTGGATTCGGGTCAAATTCGGATATTTTGAAAATCGGGTCAAATTGGGTCGGGTCAAATCGCCTGATAGGAACAACTATGTTGTATTTTGTTTATTCCATATGTTTAAATTAGTCACCATCGATATTATCCCATACCAATTCAAAAATTAGCACGTGCAAATTAAAAAAACAACATAGCAAGATAAAACATTATCTTGCCGAGCAAGCACATCCTTTGGTGTGTTGTAGCGTGCAATAGTTGCGTGATAAATTACTATAGTGTATAGATGGCAAATGTCACCAAACCTTTAGTAGAATTCGATGTTTGGTTCAATTAAATATGTGGACTACCATGTGAAACTATGTGAACTATCATGTGAAATTTTATGGCCCAATATATAAATCAAGTGGGGTTTCACCCTAAAATTATTTGACAATAGGATGAGTAATCCATACTAGTTTAATTACTAGTCTTATTTAATCCCAATTTTCCGATGTATGATGAGTAGATAAGTATTCCAATACGCCCATGCAAATACAACTGGGGAAAAAGCACACGCCAAATATACCTAACGCCAAATAGTTGCCCATGCAAATACAACTGGGTTTGCTTCTACAGAGATGTGTAGTTGCAAACCCACGGACAAAATCTTATCCTGATATATGAGAGTTTGAGCAAAAGGAAGAGTGTTACTCTTCCTTTTGCTCCAAAGGCTAACTCTCTTATCGGGATAAAATTTTGCATGTAGGTTTGCAACTACACATCTCTGTAGAAGCAAACCGGTGTAGCAACATACTGTTGCCACCATGACAAGCATTACAAAGCTTAGCCACCCTCCTTGTGAGAGTGCATATGAGACTGACAATAAACCAATACCTGAAAAATGATAAGAACAATGGTTATAAAAAATTTGGATAGGGTAGAGTTATTTTATCTAGAGTTACACTTACTCTGATTATTGTAAATTGACGAGGTTTGAGACCTAATTTAAAGCATTAGATTACATGCAGTTGAGATATCAAGATTTAACCAATTTCACGTACCCATGAAACTAAATCACTACTCCAAATCCCGTTCCGACGACTCGTCTGGCGGTGCACGAGGTCGCGACGGCGTGGCCTGGTGGTTCCCGGTGGTGGCCCGCATAGGGGTGCGCGAATCCGGCGACAACGTCGAGCGGGGCTTCAGGCGGTTGACATGTACAGGTGGCGCGGTGGCTCGTGGCTTGCTTCGACGGTGACCGAGGCACACAAACTTGGCGGTGGCTCCGGAGGAGAGGCAGACACGGGGGTGGCCAAGCGGACCAAAATGGCTCAAGCGGGTGGAACCAGCGGTGGTGGTGGTTGGCTCGAACGGAGCAGGCGGTAAAGGAAAGAGATTGAACAGGGGAGAAGAAATGGCTCAGGATTACAAGGTGTGGCCAGCTCTTCCTTTCTCACTCTCAGAAATAGTGTTTGGGGGAGATTTCAATAGGCTGGGCAATCAAATGTGGTGTGAAATAAATAAGTCACCCATGGCCATGTGTACTTATAGATAGGCAAAAAACAGAGAGGGGAAAAAATTAAAAGGAATCGAAAGAAGGAGATCAAAAAGAATCAAGAGCAATAATGTCTTCACATGCATTGGGTAGGATTTTGGAAGTTAACCAAATTTTTCAAGCCAAATTAATAGTGTAAGATATTTGTGATGTCATTTGTGATGTTGGTTAGAAAGTTTTACCCGTATAAGATCGGGGCTTGCGTTAGGGCGATATAATTATATACATCGGATTATAATAATTCTTTTATAGGAATGGTCTGAAAAATTATGTTGACTGATAAAGTCAATCCGAATGATTTTATGATGTCACTTTTAAATTTTAAGACGCAAGTTTCAGAGTAAAATATTAACGGATACATAATTGATTAAGCGAATCTCGCCTGATCGGAAACTTCTTTCATGGAAATAATCATTAAAATTATGTCGAGTATTATGAACTTGTTGGGAAAATTCTAAAAATTGTTTGAGTGGTTTTATAATTTATGTGAACTAAGAAAATTATTTTGCTTGATTATTTTCTGTCACTTGTAAATTTTTAGGCATTGGTTCCTAATTTACAGTCAAAAGGGGTAACGACTTTCCTAAGCGGGTCTTAGAAAGTCGTCTAGAAAATTTTCAAATTTATCCTAAAAAACATTGATATTACAAGAGCAATGGCCATAGGGAACATCCATGAGGTGGCAGCCCGCCTCAACATGGATAGGGTGGCAGACCCCTCCTCGACACCAGATGGCCAGCCCCCATCCGTAGATTTGGCAACGCCTTTCGCTACTATTCTTGGGGCTCCCGATGCCATGACCTCGCAGGGAGAGGCAACGGAGACAGACATCCACCTGCCAGTTTACCCATCCAAATGTGAGCCGCCAACAACCCGAAACGAATGGCCGAGATCATCTAGAAATGTGTAAAAGAACACTTAAAGAGTTTATGGGAACATATCACTAGGATTCCGAGAGTCCCTTTCCCCCATTGAAAGGGAGGTCATCAATGGCTACGATGATTCCCCTTTCGCGACTTCGATCGCCTATGTAGACATCCCGAAGTTCTCTATACCTTCAATACCGAACTACGACGTCACTTGTTACTTGGACGAGCACGCCGCCAACATCATGGTATATTTAAAAAAAAAAAATTATTTATTTTAAATCAATTAATATTTATTTTTAAATTTTTAAAATGATAAAAAGTAATTTATCTTTGTTTGAGTTATCATATATATATATATATATATATATATATATATTAATGTTGGATGCTTTGAGAAAAATAAAATAAATTAGGAATGATTTTGTAAATTAATGAAACATGTAGTTAGGACAGTTTGGTCCAAATTATATTATAGGTGGTTCAACTTAAAAAATTATATTATAAAAGGTGGTTTTGTTCAAATAACATTATAAAAGGTGGTTTGCTGAAAAAAACACCCATTTAAAAAGGTGGTTTTTGACCAGTAGCTCAAATAATATATTTTATTGAAAAAAGAATAGCCCGATCCAAAACCGAACCGATAACATCCGGTGCAGTCCTCGGGTCTATTTTTTTGGAGAATTCGGTCCCGGTCCGGTCTTAGACCAATGCCCACCCCTAGCCTAGACGGGTTGGAAGGCTAGGCGGGCAAAGCACTTTTGAGCGCCTAGGCAGGGTTTTTTAGAACAGTGGTCATGATTGTGTTTTCAACACTTTCTTACAATTTTAAACACAATTCAAATCATCTTGACCTTAACACAGAACAAGAAACATGTACATTAACTGAAAAATTAACTCAGCATTTTCATTTCCATCTCTCCTGCACAAAACACATCTCATTTTCTTCTCCTCAATGTGTAAACACATTTCAGTGATCAATCAACTTACAAGCACAATCCTCATGAATCAAACATGGTATGATGCAATCGTGGTAGCCGCCTTAATAAGGACCGATTAGAGGATTCACTTTGTAAGCATAACAGATGATTCAACTGAACTAAATCAGCTAAAGATCTTGCTAAATCAATCACTAATTCGGGTGACTATGTATCGGCCCTTTTCTAAGTCATAGATTGTTTTGAGACACGGTTTCCTCCACTTCGAAAAAGACCAAGCAACAAACATAAGAATGATTGAGGCCATAATTACCAAGAAGAGATTAGAAAAGCCTTCACTCGAGAAGAAGCCTGGCATCCATTCTGGGTGATTCGTGTTGAGCTCAGCCGTGGTCTGTAAGATGAAAGCTCCCATTGCCCAATCAAGCGGCGTATTCTCAACTTTATTAGTGTACTTAATCCTGTCATTAAATATAAAAATTCCAGAAATTATCCACAAAATCTTTTTTGCTAAAAAAAAGAGGAAATTAGCATACTTTCCATCATCAACAACAACAACATTAACCCAGTGAGGTTCCGCTACAGCGGAATTGGGGGGTCAAGATGGGGGTACCCCTGCCCAAGGGAAAGGGGGTACCGCCCGAGCCCGATTGACTCGAGAAAAACTGAAATTCAGCTATGTGAAAATAATAACTGGATTTAGCTAGAATGCACCAAAATTGATATAGGGACTAAATCCATCTCAAAGGCAGTGTATAAAAGCTAATGAGCATGAGGACGAGCCTCATTAGCATACCTTCCATCATCCAAAGAGATTTTGAGACTGTCGTGAAGAAAGGCGACAATATAAGCAGAAGAGAAACAGATTGGTAACAGATCTTCATCATCAGCTGAAGGGTGTTTTCTTCTTATATTAGACCAATCATCTGAACAAAACTCCTGCCCGGCTGCCATCAAATCTGAAAGCATCAGCTCTGGAGCCAATCCCAAAAGCTAAACAAGAAGAAAAAGAAGAAGAATCAGGATCACCAAAATTTCACAAGAAATACTATAAATTTCCCAAAAAAAAGGAAGGGGGAAAAATGAAACCTTTGATGTATGGAAGAAATTTTCGGTAGCCAAAAATTTCCCATCAATCTTTGGTATGAATGTTGATCCCACAGAGCAGTGGTGATAAGAACATTTCTCTAATTTCAATGGGAAAAAAGTGAACAGATTGTTAGTAATTTACTTGAGGAGGTTTATATTGAAATTCAAGCAGCTTATTAGGTCAATAAACCTTTTTGTTGTTGTAGCAGCGTTAATGCAGCAGCTCGGCAATCTGAGAAATTGCCCCTTGCATGAAAAGAAGTTGTGTATTTTTGAGCTGAAGGACTAGGAGATAAGTTTCGTGTTTTAGCGTCATGTGGGTATCCTGTGGGAGTGCAAGGATCTATGACTAAGCCATTGATTGGAGCTCCAGAAGCTTCATTAGAGGAAAAACCAGTTATTGAACACCCGATATAATATAAATTGAAAATATGATTTATAAGATATCTCAAATTTACTTACCAAAAGGCAAGCCACCAGAAACGATTAACTCTTTCAGCGAATCAAATGCCACATTCTGCAATATAATGACGAATTGGAAATCAAAAATCTGATTGATGCTTCCATTGGTGCCTCTAATTCACATTGTAGTAGTACCTGACCCAACTGAAGTAGGCTATGGGTGTACAGAGTATATGTAATATTTCCATACTTGAGGCTACGAGAGAACTCACTGGGCATTGTCTCACTTGGAACAAATGTCACCTGAAATAATGACAGACTCCATTGAAACATGAAATCCAACATATCACGGCTTCTTATTGTAGAGACATCTCTTAGAAAGATCTCATTTTGAACAGAAGACAATAAGTTACTAAAATATTAAGGATATAATTTTATAAAGCTTCTTTTAATGTGCTTACTAGGTTAAACTGTAACCTAATTCTCATCAAGTCATGGATTCATAATATGAAAATTCATGCAAGGAGGAAATGAGAGTAGAGAAAGGGATCAACAACTAAATTTGTTGCTTAACTCTACTTCCTTAAAGCTTGGAAAAGGAAATGACATTTATCAACTTACAAGGCGAGAGGAAATTGTACCTGAGCAGAAGCTCCACCGAGCTCAATGATCCCAGTTGTTTGCAAAGGATCGCCTCCAAGACTGCCAAGGGCATAGTTTGCCACAACCCAAGCATACAAACCCTCATCAGATCCTAAAACCGAAACATAAGCACTTAAAGCAATACTCCCACCGTTCATTAAAGATTGTTGCTTTAGCCCTTATAAATTAACCACCTCATTTTTAACCACTAAAAAGGAGAATTTGCATAGAAAGAGTCAATATGTGCAAATTCCAATAAGAGAACTTGGAAGCTCACTAAAATAACAAAAATTTCTTTACAAAATTAACAGGTTAGCATTGAAAGTTTAACACTGTTTTTATTGATGAAATGCTATTCCAAAAATTTGAACTGCACAATCAGGACCTCTGTAAGACAAGCTTAAAACCTCAATTATACCTAACAGTCTAAAAATCAAAAGATGTCAGCAATTAAAGGAGAGCAAGAATATCATGATTGAAGCTATCAGTTCAAGGCATTTATAACATATACAGATACACATTCTTGGGGACTAGCAAGAACAAAAATACTCAGCTTAGCAAGAGTGGCAGCGAAAATATAATGCCAATAGCTCATCAACATCACACTCTAGAAGAAACTCATCCAAGAAAATTACTAGCTCAATGAACAATAGCCAGTCCACCTCATAACCTCATTCACTCAAATTGAGCAATTCAAACTTTTTCAGTCTTCATTATTTCCTTTCAACTCAATCCCATAAATTCAGCACATTCAAGTGTTCAACTTCAAAATCTACGATCTTTTCACAAGTTCTCGCAGCATTGCCAGACACTACACAATGAAAAAGATTCAATTTTTCCATGATTCCACAAACCTGTGATCACAGAAGCCCAATCCTTATGAAATTTAAACCCCGACGATCCGAGAACTCTCCTACACGATTCCAGAATGCTCTCTTGCACCTTCAAATCGAGCAACCGAAGCCCAGCCGTAGCCATTAACCTAATCTCAGTCACCTTCCAAAACTTCTCCGGAACCCTCCTCTTCCCAAATTCCACCAACTCAAACAACGACCCGCCCGCTTCCTCCGGATCACCCGCAAACGCCGACAATCCCGGGCTGACCCGCATCGATTCGAGCCCGCGAGGCCCGAAATCGAACCTCGGCGTCGCACCTTCAAGCCTGTATTCGAACACATGGATTCTAGTCCCCGTACTTCCGCCGTCGATTATAATCCCAAATCTGGGGCCGTCTTCAGGGCCTTTGTACCCGATTACGACGAATAGGAGGCAGAAGACGATCGATAACGCAATTGCGACGATTGAAACGAGTGAGAGATTCGATTTCGAGGTAGGAGGGTGGCTTTTGGAGAATTTGGAGTAGGAATTGGATCGGTGTTTGGAATTGTGCTTGAAATGGAGGGATTTCACGGATTCCATTTCAGGCTTTGTGGGATTGGCAGGATCCGGATTCCTTGCCCCGGCATTCAATCTTCGCATCAAAGTGGATAAATGAACATATGTAAATAAATAAATTAAAATTTAAAAAAAAAACAATTTCTCAGACCAGAAAATTCAAAAAAGAATAAAGCTTTTTAAAATCCAAGTGGTGATTGACTGTGATAAGACCGTTTCAAAATCACGAAACGAGCTCTTCAAGAAGAAAGAGGGAGATTGAAATTGGTCCGCCAAAACCCTAATTTTTCGAATTTTTTTGAAGAGAGGGCTTGAAGATGGTTGCCCTCTCTTTCCTTGAACGTTCTACTTCTCTTCATCTGTAATTGAATTTTGAATCTCTTCACGTGTAGTTCATCCGATTTCCATGGAATCGTCGGTTTCCGTGGCATTCCGAATTTCTGAGTCTGGGTTTAGGTGTTCAGGTTGGGAAATGGGAATGAAGGTGGACCGGTCCGGTCGAGGTGAAATATTTCTGTCCGATCTGATTCGGTTCAGTCAAGTAGCCCTTGAAAATATCAAACGTGAAAATGGTACACGCACAATAATACAATCATACTTTATTCATTTTAATGTTACTTTTATATTTTTAAGGCAAAATCAATATACAAATTAGTTGCGACTCTCAAAAACAATTTTTTTTTTCAAATAAAACCGAGATTTTTATGTAACGAAATCAGATTTTTTGTGTCGGATTTTCCAAGGTTTTCACCTTGATCAAAATAATAACACACATGTTTACTAAACATTCATTAGGATTGTGAAATTTTAGATAAGTGCCCGATAGATATCATGACCACACACAACCCTGAAATAACTAAATTGAATAAATAATTTTTATTTTGTAACAAGAAAAACAACTACAAACCACTCATTAGTTGGTATTCTATTTGTCGACACCCTGCTCATGGTGATTCGGGTATTGCCAAAGTGGAAGAAATAAATCAAGCTCTTCAAATAAAACTTTTGTGGAAAATCCTAGCGGAACCGGACAACATCTGAGTCAAAATAGTGATAGAAAAACACCTCAGGTTGGAAAACCTATTTAACTACAAAAAAAAAAAGAACACATCATGGTAGTGGTCAAGACTCCTTGGCCTAAGAAACCTGTTCATGAAGGGTCTCTTTTGGCAGGTGGGTGACAGGAAAACCATCTGTTGTTAGAAATATAACTAGACTGGTGATGGACCCATTACCCCAAAAGCTGAAATCAAAGCTATCATTGATTGGGATGAGCATGTCGATGCCTACCTCCTCGAGGATAATTTACGGGAACATCAAAACACTCAGAGAGGTTGTCAAGTACGACGACCTCGAAAAAATAACCAAAATTATCAATCCTAAAAATAAAATCCCGAATAGATAATATTGACAACCAAGTAAAAATGGCTGGTACTTTACACATTCAACCATGCATTGGCTTCACCAATCCAAAGAAGAACCCAAAATTTAGCTAGAATGGATTAATAAGCTTAACATCTCCCCAAATGAAGAACTTCCTCTGGAAGGTAGCACGAAATGGCATACCAATCAAATCAAGATTTGTTGCCAACCACATCGCGGTACTACAAGGGTGCGAAGCGTGTAAAAACCAGAATGTAGACACGAACCACTTACTAATCTCATGCCCCCTATCTAAGGCGACCTTGATGGCAGTAAGCCGTAAAATACACTTAAGTAGTTGACCTAATTGCCCATGACGACAAAAAACTACACCAAGTTCTGGAGGAAATCAGAAATATGACGACGATAGAGAAATTTGAACTCCTCACTAACATTTGGTGGTGTCTCTGGCTTCTCTAGAAACAAGAGAGTCTTTGATGGCAACAACGACAATAACTTAGATAATGTTGATAACCTAAGGATGTTCATCCGTAACGAGGTGAAAGACTGGAAACAAGCTTTATTTGTACCTTTGTTTTGACGTATTTGATCTCCGAAAGACATCACGCAATTTACGGTATAAAGTCCAAAAAAACTTTATTTGTAAAGAGGAGTACAAAAACAGTTAGTTGAAGGGCGGAAAGGAGAAATAATCTATATACAAAAATCGTTTGGTTGTAATTCTCATTGTGAACCTGAGAGTTAGCTGAAGGGTGTGGAGAAGAACACTGACTCCATCTGGCGACTTGCCGAGGCTCGAGGCGCTGACTCCGATGAGAATGGTTGAACTGAAGTAGTGAAGTAGACTCGAGAGGACGGAGGTCTTGCCGAGTTGCCAAAATTCTCATTATGAATTCGGAACTCCTTTAATAGACTTTGGTGGATGAAAAAGACGAGGCATTGTTCCAGCCCATCCGCATTGATTCAGTTGAAGACTAAGGCCCCATTTGATTTGCCGTGACATATGGAAACGTAAACGTAAACGGAAACGAAATGAATCTAGACCATTTTTAGTGTAATAATACATTTATAGAAAAAAAATCATCCAACAACTTGTCCGTTGTAAAAGTGAGATAGAAGGGAGTGATTTCACCATTTTGTTACCACCCCCTTGGTGGATGAATGATTGAGGTGGAGCAAACCCTTTTTTACAATGGAAAATAGACTACATTCATTTTTATTTCGTTTACGTTTTCATGAATTGCAACCAAACGCGGCCTAAGTGTTTTCATTACTGATTTAGGCTCCATTCGACAAATCGGTATTTATCGGTGTTGATGCTGATGTTGATGTTGATACTGATACTTATGGTTGTTGATGCTGATATGGGATACTGATATGAGTTGTTTATTTTCCAAATAATACGGGATGTGTTCGGTAAACTGAATTGTTGATAATTTAATCAAGAAGTGTAAAATTACTAAAAAGGATAAAAGGAAGGGTACCGAAATAAAAAATAAAATGTAATTGGGATATCACGTGGGTCCCGCTTACTTATATTTTGGTAGAAAAGTTAGCGTATTTGAAATAAGGTAGGGGGTGCTGATTATTTTTTCAGCATATAAGTATCGGAAATAACTTATTTCAAATAAGCAAATTTTGCCGAACACGTAAAACGATGCTTATTTTTTTCAGATACAGGAAGTAACTAGGTACTTATAACTTTATAAGCATCCAGATAAGTATTTACGAACGGAACCTTAATATCTCCCCTCGTCATGGCCCGCACACGGTTCCCCGTTTGGTTAAGCACAAGCACCAATATGCCTTAACCAATTTGCACAATTTACGAACTTTTTTTCTTTGGGGAACCATGGCCCGCACACGTCCACAACACTTAGTTGTGTCATGTACTCATGTACAATAATCAACTCCGATGGTGGTTGTGTCATGTACAAAAACAACTCCAATGGTAGTTGTACCATGTTCAAAAATCAGCTATTTTATCATGTGTAATAAGTATATAATATGTGTATTTGGTTGGTCGTTGTGTCATGTATAATACAAACTTTCTTTCCAAATCTCATCCAGATATATAATTCCCTCCATTCGATTAAAATGTTCAAATCAAAGTTGAATGAATATTGCTAGTCAAAAGGTGGATTCACAAGGATATATAGAACGAGAAGATTTGGCCTGATTATTGCCTTCGTTGGAAGGGTTCAATCTTAGTGAATGACAACCTTCATTACTCCGGAGTTCTCTAAGTCGTGCAAGAAAGCGCAAAATGTTGTTGCCAAGGTAACATTCGACTATTTCTCCGGTGATGTTCAAGCATTTCTCTCTAGGTTTTGCTTAATCTGTGTGTTTTTTGATATGAACCCGAGTATAGTAGTTGGGATTAGGAAAAAGTTTTCTTCTTTGGGTTAAACAAAATCTAGAGAGAAATACTTGGACATTACCGAAGAAATACTTGAATGTTACCTTGGCAGTAACATTTTGCGCTTTCTTGCTCAAAACTCCGGAGCTGTGAATGTTTTGTCATTCACTAAGACTGAACCCTTAAAAAGAGGGTAATAATCAAGGCCAAATCTTTTCGTTCTATAGTCATGAATCCACCCTTTTGACTGGCAATATTCATATTCAGCTTTCACCCTTTTCGTTCTTAATTGTTTTAGAATTTAATTATTTAATTTAATTGGCTTTAGACTTCTAAATTCTAATTTATATCTGATCAGTGATTCCAAAAGCTTCTCTATATACGAAATTTAAGTCTCTAGGTTGTTAGACATCACCCTTTTCATGTCTAAATTAGTTGATAATGTTTTTATTATTATATTGTTTTTCTTTTATTGGTTTCTCTTGGTAATTCAAAAGAATTGAGTTGAAAATGCCAAGAGTATGATCAAAAGAATCAACCTAACCTCGTCAAAGCCCAAGCGCCGTCCTTCGGGTCGAGTCACCGCCCTCCGAGTCAAATACACTCGTAACCTAGAGTCAGTTTTGATACCATTTATAAGGCCTAAGACCTTAGAAGCGTTATCACATGTCAACTCGATCGAGGATTTCCTAGGGGGTCACCCATCCACGGTTAACTTCAGAGTTCTTTGTCATGACTCCATCACTCGAACTATGAAAAGGAATAGCTCTTAAAAAATGGGGTGTGTTCCATTTTGCACAATGAAAATTAACATTTTGTAATTTTAACTCTAAAAATGACTCATGTTAGTTTTGATATATAAGTTAACATTTTGTACTATTTTCATCATTTATAAATTTAGATTATATTTAATAATTAAGATCAGTTGAAAAGCCTTCTTAGTGTAAATGGTGAGAAGACTTCTAAAGCGATAGATTTAAAATAATCAATGGTTAGAATTAAAAAAGAAGTTGTCAATTGGAAATAAATTAAAAAATAAATTATCTTTTTTGATAACTGCGTAAATTATGGGATATGATTTTTATGTGGGCAAATTCCAAACCTAATTGTTCATTCAACATAACTATAATTTTAGGTGAAACTATTTTCTCCTCTTCGAATTTGGCCGCCAGTTATACTCTAGTCCAAAAGCCTCGACATCAGTGAATTTATTCAAATCTTCCGATGACTACATTCTTCAACAACCAAGTAGTAGTTTCAAACTCGGGTTAGACTCGTTCGGATTTGTGAGTCGTAGTTTCAAACCTTCCGATCAATTGTAGTTCGTTTTTGCACATAAAAGAGGTTACATGGTTGAATGAATAACTTTATATTACACAATGAACAAAAAGACTAAAATGAATGAACAATAAACCCCCAAAAAAGACTTCCGACCAAAAAAAAACCCAAAAAGACTAAAACAGTAAACAAAATGATTAAGATATTAAGATGAACAATTAGCATGATTAAATCAACAACTCTATATTACATAGTGAACAAAACGAGTAAAGATGAATGAACAATAACCCAAAAATCATGTCGTGAGATGAACACTTAACATGATTGAATGAACAAGTTTATATTACAAAGTAAATAAAAAGGCTAAAATGAATGAACAATAAACCAAAAAGTCAAGCCATCGTATTTGTTCATGCATTTTATTATTGTTCACCTAACAAAATTTTGGTATAGATTCAACCGACGTTGAACTTATTGGAATCTGATTGGTTTTTATAAGATACATTTTCGATGATGGAGGATAAGAAAAAAAAAACTAGCAACAATTATCAAAAGAGTACCAAATGCCTTAGAATGAACAAGTTGATCTCACATATATTTTTTCCGAAAATTAAAATCTCATATCCTAAAACTATGCAACTTGATTTTTCTAATTTTATCATTAATCATAATATAAAAAATCTTAACTACTAATATTTTGATGCTTAAAATATCTTCCTCGCGTGCTATTTATGTTAAGAAGTCAATTCTATTCTCAATTTTCTGATGTGAAATAGCTATATCTTCACACGCCCCTCAAGTGACAACTGACATAATTCAGTTGACACTTGACAACCTAATAGCTTTACAGATCATCGACGAACCCAAACACCTAGCTTGAATCCCGACCCGACCCAAACAACCAAGCGCCTAAGATCAAACCGCTTTAAATACCATATCAAAGGTTGGTGGATCAAATACGGACAAATCAAGAAGGAGACCGTCCCAGCACACATATACAACAGACTCAATATAAGTTTATAAAATTTTATCTTAAAATCAATTGACTAATAAAAAAAATAACCCAAAATTATATATAATAGACAATTCTATTCCCAATTTTTATGGGAAGCTATATAACTTCACACACTATTTTAAATTGATTCAATGGAGATCCAAATTTTTTTTTTCTTTGGTCGGATCCAATTTATTCAATTGGCTACATGCATACTTCACTTTCGTTCTGTTTGATTTATCCTGACCTGCAAATTGAAAAAAGGCCTTCATTGAAACTCAATTATTGTCCACTTTCACATCTTAGTCGATCGTGATCGAATTGCATGCATGCATATATTGTGCCTTTTTTTTGATGGATTTTATATCATCTTTTCATAAAGTGAGAATTGCATTTTACATATCAAGTCATTTACGCTAACATATTACATCAAAGATTATGAGCCTGTTTTTTATATGTCTAATTTAATGTATTATTTCACATTAAATTAGTTTTGACTTTTGAGGCAGTTTCGGTAGAGTTTACTTTTAATTTTCATGGGTAAATTTCTAAATCCTCTCACAAATTAAATAATAAATTCTATAAAAATATTTTTAAAAAAAACATGAAAAAACAAAGTTAATTTTAACCATTTTTTGAATATAGGAAAGAGATTAGGGGCCCAAACTAGCAAGAAGTGGGTCGCCCTAGGACATTTTTACGGATGAGCTAGATCACAAAGACCAGGATCAACTGCACTTAGGACGGAAGAAATACAACAGAACGAGACTGTGATATCGTCTGCAACAACATTGACCTCACGAAAAACATCAAAGATGTTCCAACTCTAAAATCGGACCAGCTTGCACAAAATATCCGACCGAATCATCTTAATTTCTTAGGACAACTCCAATCACCATACACAACTTTAATCATACACACTATTAATTCAAATCAACTTTGTGGCTAATTTTGGTCATTGATCCAATTACCTTTTCTTACCTTAATTGTGGATGAGAAGTGACTTAGTGAGTCACACTATAGAGACGTACTTTAGTTTGCTCCATTACCTAAAACATGTTCTTTTAATAAAACAATCTATAGTCTATTCCTATATGACATGCATGTACTTTAATCTATGTCAATCTTCCAAATTCTCAAAATGATTAAAAAACATGATTCAACGTTAACTTTGAACGTAAGGTAAAATTATGTCCATAGCTAGAACAAATTAATACAACAAGACACTTCATTCACGTAGCATTTATCCTTAATGATATCCTTCGGTCTCGTTCTGATGGAGTTTATATATTAAAAACTTTTTAGGGAGAGTTCTAAAACCCTATTGTAAATTAGTGAACTTTATAGAAAAAAAAATTAAAAAGAAAAAAATTATTACTGTAGTAGATAGGAAAAGAGACAAAACAAACTATATCTAGCTGTTAAATTATATTCGGATGGTTGAGATGTATCCAAATCCACCGATAAATTTTTCATTAAACTCACCATAACTAAACCCGATATACTTAAGTGCATTTGTTAAAGAAGGTTCATTTTCTTTTTATGGAATACTTATTCGGTAGAAGAAATACAAGACAAGTGCGTTAGATATATATCCAAATGTGTGCATGGAGCAAATAACTTGAGCAATGCAATAACTTATTTTTTTGTTAAAACAAATAACTTATATAAATGGTGGGAGAAAACACATGAGAATTTAATATTAGCATTAAGTCTATAGAGGATTAATTACAAACATCTAAACACGTGTTAATATAAAAATCAACAAGGAGCAATATAGATTAAGAGAGGGGGAAAAAGGTCGGCCATATTAAGAAGATTCGATAACTTTTTTTTGTGGGATCAATTCGATAACAACGGGATAAAACCATGCTTTGAGAATCTAATATTAATCATTAAGTACAAAAAAGAATTCGAAAACATCTAAACGTGATAATATAAAATTAACCTATAGAAACAAAATCTAATTAATTCAATTTAGGGCGCTTCCTCATACTCATTGGCTTTTATATACTAGTATATTTGAGATGAATTTAATACCTATATCAATTTTGGTGTATTTTATCTAAATTCGGCTATTATTCTCATATAGTTAAATTTCAGTTTTTCTTGGGTCTATCGAGCGTACCCCTTCCCTTGAACAGGGATACCTCCATCTTAACACCACAGATTCCGCTGTAGCGGAACCTCACTGATCGACATGAGTCAATATTGTTGTTATTGTCTCGCAATTAAAGTAGGTGTTAGTTAGAGGCAAAATTATCGACGCAACAACATCGTCTCATTATAGTCTCTCGAGGCAGAGTGTAGATATACACATATTTATTTCGAACAAGTTAATTAATTGAAGCTGCTCTGATCAGTTTAGAATGAAATCGTGACAAATAGAACCTAATCACATAATTCCTAACTAAAGTTACTAAATATAATTCAATAATTATTCCCTAATCGGTATATTTTAAGTCACTAAACACTTAGTGTTAAGGGAATTTTATGTCACTAAACTCATTAGTGTTAAAGGAATTTTAAGTCAAAACGCGTTGGTGTGAAGGGAATTTGAATTAGTTCTAGACCCAAAAAAAACATTGATTTTTTTTCTAGATGTCCTCGCCGTTTAACTAGATGTCCGAAAACTTATTTGAGTTATCTGTTAGTATTACGTATTAGCTTCCTCATTCTTTGTAGTTTGTTTTATGCTGGTTTGTTGTTTCATCACTTTTAACTATCTCATACAAATCTTTATTGATTTTATGTATTACTAACCACTCCAATTTCTCATAAACTCATTTCATCTAAATTATAATTCTCAACACAATGTAGAATACACAAACCACCAAACTTTACAGCAATTGCCTTGTCCATCAACGCCACAAAATGGCAGCCTAGTCACCTTTACTATATATCTTCCATTACCATCCAAAACTAAATAGTTTGGCCCACTTAAGGACACCCTCCTCTCCTCTACTATATATATGTAGGTAGGAGGTATGTATATGCTTGTATATCATCTATAACCTTGTATCTCCAACTTCGCGGCGAGTCTAGATTACTTAGATATCATGGAACCCATAGCCATGGACTCAATCGAGAGCCAAAATGCGTCATCACAACAACAAGAAGTAGTAGAGAAAGGCACCACCGTCCTTCGAACATGTTTCAATGGCGTGAACGCTCTTTCAGGTGATCATTTTTTGTTCTAAGAGTTGTAACTTAACTCTATATTTTCAATTATAATCTAATGGATTAGATTTGATTTCATGTTCCTTTTTTGTATCTTTTTAGAGTTCAGTCGTTTACTATTGGGTTAACAGTAACTCTATAAATAGAGTAACTCTACTTTATAATAGTAATTCTATCGTTTTTTGTTTTCAGGTGTTGGTTTGTTGTCCATCCCATATGCACTCTCACAAGGCGGGTGGTTAAGCTTGACAATGCTATTCATGGTGGCAGCTCTATGTTGCTACACAGGCCTGCTTCTTCAAAGATGTGTTGCCGCAAACCCACATGCCAAATCTTATCCTGATATAGGAGAGTTAGCCTTTGGAGCGAAAGGAAGAGCTTTCGTGTCAATATTTCTCTACCTTGAACTCTATTTGGTTGCAGTCGAGTTCCTAATATTGGAAGGCGACAACCTAGCAAAACTATTTCCAAACGGACTAGGACTAGGAACCTTCTTTGGCATAAAGATAGGAGTCAGAGAAGGTTTCATGATCTTAGCCGCTCTTATCATCTTGCCAACCACATGGTTAAGGAGTCTTGGATTGCTAGCCTATGTTTCCATGGGAGGTGTCTTTGCCTCTCTACTTGTCATCATTTCCGTGTTCTGGACAGGCGCGTTTGATGGTCCAGGGTTCCATGAAAAGGGCATGCTTTGGAATTTGAAAGGTGTGCCTACTACTATAAGCTTTTTCACCTTTTGTTATTGTGGACATGCAGTTTTCCCTACTCTTTGCATTTCCATGAAAGATAGAAGCCAATTCAAAAAGGTAAAATCATCTTTTTCTTATCTCACAACCTAAGGGCACGTTTGGATTGCCGTTTATAATATATTATTTTGTATTATAATTAATGTAAAATAATGTATTATAGCTGGTAATCCAAACGACCTCTAAGATGATTTTTTGCTCATATATTTTCGTGACAAAGTAATCTTGGTGCAGGTGTTGCTAATATGCTTTGTGTTAAGCACCATATGCTATGCTACAATGGCGATTATCGGCTACCAAATGTATGGACAACACTTGGAGTCTCAGATAACCTTAAACCTACCTGTCACAAAGATAAGCTCACAAATCGCTATCTACACAACTTTGATCAATCCCCTAACAAAGTACGCGCTAGTAATCACTCCTATAGCGACTTGCATTGAGGATCGACTTAGGTTTCTCACTTCCAACAGATGGGTTCTTGTGATCAGCATTAGAACAATGCTTGTGATCAGCACCATAATAGTTGCACTTGTTGTGCCATTCTTTGGCTACATTATGGCCTTTACCGGCGCATTTTTGAGCGTCACGGTTTCTATACTATTGCCATGTCTTTGTTACCTCAAGCTTGGTGGATGCAAAAGACGTAGCTTGGAAGCTAAGGTTATAGTTGTACTTTTTGGATTAGGCCTTGTTGTTGGATTAATGGGGACATACATTTCTATAAGAGATATTGTTAACAACCTCATAAGATCTTGATTTCTAAGTAGTACGAATCAATTGTATTGTTAGAGCATCTATTTTAATCTATGGAGATTCTTTTACTCAATGAAACTAATGACATAATTCATAACACCCAAAAAGAAAAAATTACACAAAATCACCCAATCTTTGGGGGTGGTTGCAAAAAAGCCCGAACTTTCAAAGTTAAAGCTAATAACCCCAACAATGAGATAGATTGTAGGGTTGTTGTTCAAATTAATGACCCAATGACCCATAATTCAACCCGTAAATTACGAGTCGGGTCACGAGTCAATATTCTTGGAGTTACGAGTCAACTCGTAATACTTGTAACCCATAATATTTTTTTTATTTTTTACAATAGTAATGTCTTACTCTTTACAATAATACATTAACATCCTAAAGTCTTTGAACTAGGGCGCAAGTAGTCATTTTTTGGTGGCAAACAAGATGAACTACTTGTAAACAAGTCAATTTTTTATTTTTATTTGTTTAAATAGGGTAAACGAGTTAAAATGACTCATAATCAAGCCAAATGGATCAAAACGATCAAGCGGATCCAACGGGTCGACCCATGACCCGACCCACAAAACTCGTAAACTGGGACACAAGTCCTACCCCATAATTGCGGTATCTTATGCAACTATCTTCAAAGATTGGGTCATTTTCTACAATTTTCCAAAAAAAATACAAATGTGTTAGGAGAAAAGCTTGTAGACAATCTGAAATTGGGCATTTTCAAGAGAGTTTTTTTATGAACCACAATTTATGCCCTCTCAACCTTGTGCTGACATCTAGCATCCGATAAAGGATGAAATAGTGCTAAAAAAAGAATGTTAGGTATAACTAATCTTGAAACTTAATTTTTGTCAGGAAACTACCTTTTTTCGTTTCTGGAGTAAGATAGGCAAAACAAGATATTGTGATACTATTTTTTTTTCCACCTGTACTAGGCCTTAGTCTATATATTATTATGATTTTCTCACCAAATTGAAAATGATATATTGTCATCAAGATACAGCTCCGACTTCACATTGTTATTTTTTTAACCTTAATGCATGAAGCCATTAGCAATTCTAATCAAAGCCAACATCTTTTTTTTAGTAACAGCCTTTATGAAAAGGAAAAAAGTACTCAGCCACCAACAAGCATAAATCATACCCATCAAGAAAATAACTATTGTGCAACTACAAAGCCATCCAATACAAAAATCAATCAAGTTCAGGAATCATAAATAAAAAATGCACAATCAAAACAAAACAAAACATTTAAGAAGAAACCTGGGGAGTGAAGAGATGAAAGTCGTAGCAAGTGATTTGCAAGGGAAAATACAATCAAAGATCTTACATAATTAGGGGAAGTTACAAGCCATATCATGCAAGTGTTCACATCCAACAAGAATCCAAACAAAGAATAAGTCTTTTTTTCCACATTATACATTAAGAGTCCACTTATCTTAGGTGCTAATACAGATGAAAGGAACCATAATAAACAATTGAATGCTTGTGTGTACAAGAGAGCCCACTCTAGTTTCAATTAATTTTTTCAAGTAGTTATCTAATCTATTATGTCTAGAAAACAAGAAGATCAAATCAATAGACAAAGAATGAGCAAATTAATCTGCCAAAAAAAACCAGGTCAACAAAAATGCTCCAAAAAACCAGAAAAGCATAATATTCTTGTTTTCCTACTTAGAATTAAAGGTCTCTCTTATGTAATTGACCTAAAATGTTGTTTAAGATGGGTTGGGTTGTAGGTCATAGTACACTAACAAAGACCTTTTTCATTCCTCTAGGAAATTAAGAACATCATGCTTAATCTTAAAGTCCCATCCCACAACTTTTTGCTTCTCTGTCATATGCTTTTACTTTCTTGTCTTTTATGTTTGATACCTGAGAAATTGAAGGATTGCACACTTCACATCCTAACTATATTAAATTACACTCTTAATTCAAAAAATCACTTAAAACCAGATAATAGGCTTATCATTCTTTAAGAGTCCTGCAAAGTACAAACTTTACTGTATATAAGTATATAACTACTAATATAAGCATACATAGGTGCTTTAGAGAAACAAGAAAATACAAATGATATAAATAGTTGGATCTTATTGCTAAAGCACTAAATAGTTTACCGAACCATGAATTTAGGGGTGGATGGCTCATATAGAACATGTCAATATTTATCGATTAACAAACAATAGTCAGGAATTTCTAAAGAAAGTAAAGAGAGATTTTGCGATACCTCTCCTAGACAGTGTTTGCAAGTAGAGAAAGAGAAACTCCGAGAAGTCGTCAATTAGGGTACAGAATGCTCCCAAATGACGTGACCAAGAACACTGCAAAACTATAAATTGTAGAAGGCATTTTCAGCATATATATCCATATTCAAAACAACAAGGGTAGAGGAAATGCTAGATAACAAAATTTACCATTTGAAACTGAGAGTTTCGTTTTGATACTGGAGGTGCAAGAATCGACTACTTTTTGTGGGTTGCGACAATTGAGCGTGCCAATCAAGCTTCTAGATGACCCAAACCGTTGAATCCTCTTGCTTTGAGAAAACCCTAGGGTTCTAAACCAGGCTTTAATGCTTGGAAAGTTGAGGGAGAACAAGGGAAGTGTTTAATCGAAAGACATGGTCACGACCGAAGAGAAGCATTCATCAGACAAGGAGAATGAAGATCAAGGAGGCGTGGGGATGAAATCTCCGGTCGGCGATGATTGCTCTGAGGTCGGGATTGCTCTGAGTGAATGAAGGGAATGGGGGAGAGAGAACATTTAGGGCTTTAGACTCCTTTAGTGATATTTCACGAATTAATGGCGCGGTCTGAAAAGATTTTAGCGGGCCGGTGTGCGCGGGTTATGAAATTAGCCCAAAATTTTTTTAATAAAGCCACCCGTTTCACTATCTATAATAAAGGGTTTCACCGTTTCATAAACCGTTTCATTAGGATATAGCCGTTTCATAAACTGTTTCATTAGGGTATAGCCGTTTCATAAACCGTTTCATTATAATTAACCGTTTCATTTTTAGGACACAACCGTTTCATATAAGTGTTTCAATAAGCCTTAATTATGGTAGTGTTGGCAAAGTAGGCATGTAAAAAGTCATGCTTTTTATCCCATTACTTTGAATAGAATAAATTGATTGTAGTACAACAAAAGTAAAAAAAAAATATGAAAGTTTACAATCTCATGAGAAATAGAGCTTATTGTTAAGAGAACTAAAATTTGGAGTTCTTTGCACATTGCTAAGTGGTAACAAATATTTGCATATAGGAGCCAATTAATACCTTCTTAGTAACTTTTCATGTATTAGGGCTGGACATTATTCGTGAGTGACCGACCTATCCGTTTCACCCGATCCAATTATACGGGTGAAAAATCGTAATAAAGCGGATGACGGGTGGGTCGGGTGACGAGTCGGATATGGGTGAAATTTCATACCCGTTTAACCCGACCCATCACCCACCACCCGTTTCACCCGTAAAAATTTATTCTGAATTAAAATTAGGTTTAATTTTTTACTAAAAGAAAGTTTGGGACTTGGAGACTTTTTTTTAATTTTGGTGTTTTTTTAAATATTAAAACTATACGGACCCTAAAGGATAATTAAATCCCTAATGGAATGTCATTACAATAATGTAAACATTTTTGCTAAGGGGTCTTAATGACCTAGGAACTTGTTTTAATGAGAGGAAGTTGAGGATTATTGTTGAAACTTAAGCAAATGAAAAATATAGAAATTTGTAGGTCAATATATGTGAATTTTCATGGATAAAATGTTTGAGAATATCCTGGATATATATCACTTCAACAATCAAATTGTTGCATTAACTTTTTTTTATATTAATTTTGAAATTTTATTGTAATTTTAGAATTCGCGGGTGACGTGTGGGTCAGATATGGGTGAACAGTTCCACGGGTGATGGGTGGGTCGGGTGATACAATTTATTTCGCGGGTCGAGTGGTGGAAGTGCTTCACCCACCTATAACCCGACTCATAACCAGTCGTATACTGTATCATTTTCAGTTCTAGACTGATGAAAATATAGTGTGATTTTTAAATATGCATGTGACTGGATTATACAATTGGCATACTTTACACTTGCAAATCCGATATCAATTAAATGTTTTTTTTTTAAATATCACTGAAAATGAGCTTAAATATGCACCATGTTGTTATATTCATGACACTTGAATATGTATTGGAACTCTCAGAAACCCCTTCACCATACACTCTAGTTTTCTGCCGGAAACCGCCGTCCACAACCGTTACTGCCGGTAAGTGTCTTGTATGCAACTAGATCATTAAGTATCGAAGTAGATTAATTTGCAGATAATACTAATTAGTGATCAAATCATTCTCCCAAAAAAATTAGAGATAAAATCGCCGACATGGATTATTGTTATGGAATAAATCTGGATCGTTTTTAAATTACAGCTTTTTGTTGATCGAAAAGAAACATCATTAGATGCGTTCTTAGACCTGTACATGGGCGGGTTCGGACCGGGTCAAAAAATTTTTTTGTCCACATCAGCCCAGTAATTCGGGCCTATTTTTTTATCTATACCCGCCCACAAACACGGGCCGGGTTGTCAACGGGCTAGCCCACTGCATGATAAATTGGTAATTATTTCACCCCCTTAATATTATTATAAAAAAATAAATTATATATATAATTAGACCTGTACATGGGCGGGTTCGGGTTGGGCCAAATTTTTTTTTGTCCACATTAACGGGCCGGGCGGGCTGGCCCGGACTTGTACAGGTTTATATATAATATATACGGGTCGGGCTGGGTATACGGGCTTTTTTCGTTGTTCAAGCCCGGTCCTATATTTTACGGATCGGGCCGGACCTTTCGGACTAATTCTAATGTCCAAACCCGTGTTTTAAGCGGGTCGGACGGGCCGGACTGGACGGATTGGCCCGGACTTGTACAAGTCTAGTTCTTTATGGAATAAGAATAGGTGGAGAGAACAAACCTTTAAGAATATTCTGATTTTCTTTTCCTACGTGCAATAACGAGCTACCCACAGGCATATTTTTCAATTTCATGTCTTATTCTAGTAAATGTGTCTAACCATAACAAAAATTCAGGCTTGATTTATCAGCAAATTCAAGGACCGACGGTCTTCCAAGGTCTATAAGGTTGGATGATAAAATATTGTTTCCGAGAGGGATTGTAATCGAGACGTGGAAGCTATGAGTTTTGTACAAATATGATAACTAGGTAATAAAAACTAGTCTAATCTAATTAATCTCCTATTAAAATATTATTTTTTTGAGAACGCGCACCCACGCGCCTACGTCAACCAACTAGGGTTTGTGTTTTGTGCATCGAATGAATGAATCGTCACCATCTCCGACGGTGGTTCCGGAAACCCCGTTGGCGGGTGCCATGAATGTTGATCCAAAAACGACCACGGAGCCTCTACGCTCGTGGAAGGATACTGTGATGGGTGGTAATGGTGAGAGTAGAATGGTACTGAATAAGGAATTCTTAGAAGGAAAGGTGTCTATGTCGTTCCCGGAAGGGTCGGATGGAGATCCGGTCTTTAATATTGACACTGAGGTTTTGCAAGCGTTGGCATTCGTATGGGAAGCTTCGTTGATTGTGAAATCACTGGGTAATATGGTACCACATGCTATTATGGAGAGAAAATTGAAAGAAATGTGGAAATCGGGAGGAAAAATTCTTGTTGCGGACCTTCCAAACGGGTACTATGTGGTGAAGTTTGAAACTGAAGGGGACTACATGAAGGCTCTAATGGGTGGTCCTTGGATGGTCTTTGGACATTATTTGATTATCCGTCCATGGTCACCGGAATTCAATCCATTCACGGATGTGATCACGACTACGTCGGCTTGGATCCGTATGTCGGGTTTACCCATGATCTTGTATGAGGAAAATATTCTAATGAAGCTAGCGGCAGGTGTTGGTAGACCCATCAAAGTTGATCATAAGACTATGTTCTCCAACAGATGTCGGTTTGCCAGGGTTTGTGTGGAAGTGGATATTACGAAGCCGTTAAAAGGCTCGATTACGGTGAATGGAAGTAGATTTCACGTTGAATATGAGGGGCTTCATTTAATTTGCACTAAATGTGGTCGCTATGGACATGTTCTCAATCGTTGTCCGGTTGACTCGAGACCGGTGACTATGGTGGGGGTGGTTGAACCACCTAAAGAGAAGCCACAGCCTAGCACGGGGCCGGCTGATGGCGCTCCTCGTTATGGATCGTGGACGGTGGTGGCGCGTCGACCCAACAAGAATAAAGGGCAGATGAAGGCGGTCGTTGACACGCCGATTTCGGATACGGGAAAGAACCGGTTTGCAGCATTGCAATCCTTTGAGAAAGGCAAGAATCTGGAGGTTGAGATTTCAGTTCAACAAAAAGGAGAAAAAATATTTGGTGGTGGGGCCAAAGAGAAACAAAAAGATTTGCAAAATAAATCACATCTAAATTCTGCTATGGTACGTGTTGGAGGTCAAGATAAGGCGTCAACTTCGAATTCTAAGTATGGAAGGAAAAATAGAAAGAACAGCAAGGCAGTGCATAATGTGGGCCAAATCCAATTTGTGAATGGGCTTTCTCCTCTAGCTGCTGGGAAGCGGGCCCGAGTGGATGATGAGCCAGACTTTGAGTTTAATGCAACAAAAAGCCAGGTTGGTGCTGATACTCGAATAAATGCTACAGTAGACCCAAAAGCTAATATTGCTAAAGCACAAGACGTTAACATGGAGATACAAGAACCGATTATTCAGATCAGTAGTGAGGATCGACAGACGTCTAATGCTGATATACCAGAGGCCGATGATATAACGCCTCTTCAGGTTGATAGTCAACCGACACCACAACAAAATTCCGGGAGTAGTACCCGAGGCAATGGTGGACTATGAATTGCCTCCTTTGGAATTGTTTCAGAGCCGGTAAGCCCGGTTTTCGCAGGGCGGTAAGGTACCTTGCTCGCCATTTCTATGTTGATATCCTTGCTGTATTTGAACCACGAATTTCTGGTGCCCAAGCGCAGGAGGTATGTGATCGGCTTGGGTTTTCGGGATGTGTACGAGTTGAAGCCATTCGCTGCTCTGGTGGAGTCTGGTTGCTTTGGAAGACGGAAAGAGTTTCGTTGCAAGTAGAAAAGTGTGCTGCTCATTTCATACACGCCATTATCTCTAGTGGTGGAAATCAATGTCACTTGGTGGTGGTGTATACGCCCCCGTCCCCGTCTCGACGTCGGTGTATCTGGCAAGAGTTGACTGCAGAAATAGATGGAATTGTAGAGCCTTTGTTTGTGGGCGGGGATTTTAATTGTATCCTCCACACTTCCGAACGCAGAGGTGGTTCGGGACGACTTTCTAAAGACTCGGATAAATTTCATCAGTTTGTTAATGGAGCAGGACTGATTGAGCTCGGGTTTACTGGTTCGGCCTTCACGTGGTCGAGAGGTGACTCGACTAGAACTTTGGTTGAGAAAAGGCTGGATCGGATTTTTTCTAATATCTCTGCCCGTTTGCTGTGGTCAAATGTTGTGGTAAGACACCTTCCTCGCCTCTCATCTGATCACTCGCCTCTTCTACTCTCTTTGTGTCCTAGAATGGAGTTTGATAAGCGACGCAGGCCGTTCCGCTTTGAAGCGGCATGGCTTTTGCATGAGGATTTTCTTACGTTCATTAATCGATCGTGGCTTAGAAATGTGGGCACTGTTTCAGCGTTGGAGGATTTAAAGCACAAGCTGCTGAAATGGAATAGAACGGTTTTTGGGAATATACATATTCAGAAGAAAGCCATTTTGGATCGACTTGAGGAAGTGAGTGGGCTACTCCAAGTGAATCCTACTGATGCTCTAATTCAGACAGAAACGAACCTAAACAAGGAGTTAGGGTTGATTCTGGAACGTGAAGAATTATTTTGGCTTCAAAAGTCTAGGGTTCAGTGGCTTAAAGAAGGGGATCGCAACACTCGTTTCTTTCACACTTCGACTGTTATTCGTCGTAAAAAGAATCGAGTTGAAACCTTACGGGATGACACTGATAGATGGATTGTTGATAAAAAGGAGATGGAACATGTTGCGGTTTCCTTTTTCAAACAATTGTACCATCTGCCGCCTAATGAGAATGTTCCGTTTACTTGTAGCCGGGGTAATTTTCCTATTATCGATCAGGCCGAATGGGCGCTTCTTGATTATCCGGTTACTGCTGAAGAAATTTGCAAGGCTATTAATTTAATGGGGCCGCTTAAGGCTCTGGGAGTGGACGGTTTCCAGCCGGTCTTCTTTCATAAATGTTGGAGTGTTATTGGTCCTTCTGTCGTAGAGGCTGTTCAATCTTTTTTTGCTACTTCAGTTATGCCGCCAGGTTTGAACGAAACCTTGATTGCTTTGATTGCTAAGGTTGACGAGCCTGAGAGAATTAATCAGTTCCGTCCTATCAGTTTATGTAATGTACTATATAAGGCCATTACAAAAGTGTTGGTTAATATAATGAAGTCTGTTCTTCCTCGTCTTATTAGCCCAATGCAAGGCAGCTTCCTCCCAGGGCGTTTGATTTCTGATAATATTGTCCTGGCACAGGAGGTAGTTCATTCCATGGAAAGAAAGCAAGGAGCTTCAGGTTGGATGTTACTCAAGCTTGACTTGGAAAAGGCGTATGACAGGTTGAGATGGGATTTTGTTGAGGATACACTAAGAGAGGCGGGTTTTTCTGATAATTGGATTCGATGGATTAAGGTGTGTTTGGAGACGACCTCTTTTCGTTTACTGTGGAATGGAGAAGCGTCTGAATGCTTTCATCCCTCTCGGGGTATACGTCAGGGTGACCCACTTTCTCCCTATTTGTTTGTGCTATGCATTGAGCGTCTCAGTCATATGATATCTCAAGCAGTGGTTGATCAGAAATGGAAGCCCATCCGACTGTCTAGAGGGGGGCCGTGTTTATCTCATATATTCTTTGCCGATGATATTATGTTGTTTGCTGAGGCCTCTGTTGATCAATTGGAAGTGATAAAAGAATGTTTGGAACATTTTTGTGCTTCTTCAGGCCAAAAAGTAAGCCCGTCCAAGTCTAAACTTTTTATTTCTCCCAATGTCCGTCAAGGAGTTGTAAATCGTTTAAAGGCTAGTAGTGGTTTCATGGTCACGAGAAATTTAGGCAAATACTTGGGTATGCCTCTTTTTCATGACCAAGTTAAGACAACAACTTTTGCTCCGCTCATTGAAAAAGTGTCGGCTAAGCTCAAAGGTTGGCAGGGCCGTTTTCTTAGTATGGCAGGACGGGTGACTCTTGCTAAGACGGTTCTCTCATCCATTCCGGTTTATACTATGGCAACGGTTAACCTTCCGAGTGAAGTATGTTCTAAGATTGATGGACTCACTCGAAATTTCATTTGGGGGGTACGGAGGATGCTCGTCGTATTCACCTTGTGAGTTGGGAGGAGGTGTGTCGACCCAAAAATCAGGGAGGCTTGGGTCTTCGAGCAATGGATGATTTGAATGTTGCGCTAATTGGCAAACTCAGTTGGCGTTTTTTGACTGAACAGAACAAATTATGGGTTGATGTATTGAGAGCAAAGTATATCAGGCCTTCTTTGCGTGAGAGAGTGGTCCAATCGTATACTTGGAAGAGTATAAAAGCGGGAATCGATCGTGTGGTGATCCCGGGAACTCGGTGGTGTGTAGGAAATGGGCTCACTGCTCGTTTTTGGCTCGATCGATGGATCGGTGAGGGTGCTCTGCTGAATGTTGCTACGAGGCCGATTACAGCAGATTTGTTGAATGCCACTGTTCGGCAGTATTGGAATGATGGCATTGGATGGAATTGGGCGTCTCTCTCTGATGCTCTTCCTACTTCTGATTTGATGCGGCTTGCTTCAGTTACCGTGGTCGAAAGTGACGAAATGATTGATGTGCTAAGCTGGCCAGGTTCTTCATCTGGTGATTTTTCAGTTGCATCAGCCTATAATTTAATATGTCAGGATCGTGTTGTGCTGCAGGCTGATTGCAATATGTACGAGATTATATGGAGCTTGAAAGTCACTGAACGTGTTAGGATGTTCATTTGGCTTGCGTTTAAAGGTGTTATTTTGACAAATCAAGAGCGGGTACGACGACACTTTGCGTCTAATGCCCTTTGCTCGATATGCACAACCGAGGAGGAGTCGTTGATTCATCTCTTACGCGATTGTGGTGAAACAACGCGCCTTTGGGAGAATCTCCACCCTCCCCTTGCCAGGGAAGTCTTTTTCGAATCTGACTATGCTTTCTGTATTCGTTCTAATATTTCCTGCAAAATTAAGAATGCCAGTGGGATCATGTGGGCTAGTATTTTCGCTACTACTTTATGGTGGATTTGGAAGTGGCGAAATAAGATTGTTTTCGAACACGTTCAGTATGTAGGAAATCGTGTACATTTTATCCACCAACAGGTTGCTGATTATGATAATATGGACGCCATTCATGGCAAATTCAGAAGGGAGAGAACAGAATTGTTTATTGGATGGGAGAGGCCAGGTGATGGGGGCTCAAAATTAATATTGATGGTTCCGTCACAGCGGATGGTAGGGCGGCTGTCGGGGGCGTAATTAGAGATTGTGATGGTCAATGGCAGGTTGGGTTTGTGCATAACATTGGTATGTGTACAGTTCCTATGGATGAGCTATGGGGTGCTTTGCAAGGCCTGCAGTTGGCTTGGGACAGGGGTTACAGGAGGGATTGTTTGGAATTAGATTCACGGTTGGTGATTCTTCTTCTAAATAAAACTATGGATCGTTATCACCCCCTTTTTAACCTGGTTAGTCAATGCCAAGGCTTCATTCGTAGGGACTGGGTCATCCGGTTCCGTCATATTTTCCGGGAAGCAAACTATGTTGCTGATTTTCTAGCTTCGCATGCTTTTTCTTTTAGCCTAGGTTTTCATGTTTTGATTGACCCGCCTGAGGGTGCTATTTCCTTATTGTCTGATGATGTTAGGGGTCGGGCTATCCCCCGTTTGATTACTACTTAGCCACTTTCTTTATTAATAAAATGGGCTAAAAGCCCGGAGAGTGTCGCCTCTCCTTCGACCAAAAAAAAATAAAAAATAAAAAAATAAAAATTAATCTCCTATTTTTATGTCACTGGGTGCGTTTTTTTATTATATGATTTGTGTGTCATAATAGTTAGTACATGGTGAATTTGTTATCATTAATTTTTTAAAGAATTTTTAACATTGATTATAAGAAAGGAAGGGTTTATCATCAAAGATGATATACGATAAGGCTTAATCATCAAAGAATTTTTAAAGAATTTTTTCAGGAGGAATTTATAGGGGCATAAGGATGAAGAATAGTCAAACATATGGATTCAAGGATGGTAATATATGTAGACTTGGGCCACTTGCAACACGGGTTTACGGATCTATGAAAGTAGGGCCATAAACCAGGGGGATTGCGCATTAGCCTAAAACCATCCACAACCCTTCTTTTTCCTTCTCGCGAACCACGAGAGCGTCTAGCGTCCAGAAGAGCAAAGCTCATTTTCCTTTCAGGGTAAAGCGGCGCGTAAAAAAGAGATCGTTAGGAGAACTGATTCCAAGGCGGAAAGGGGGTCTTGAGACTTTTCTCGAGAAGCCTTCTTTCCCCTTGGCTCCGTACCCTTGCTCCTTTGTACCTCCACCCTCTCCTCTCTTGCTCCCGACATCGACCCTACCTACTATTGGATATATTTGAACCAATGACTCATGCCGTATGAAAGCAATACTCTAACCACTGAGTTAAGTAGGTCATTTATCGCCGCGTATTTCAAATACTTCGTATAGTACCCAATAAATTATTGGGTGTTCTTTTAATGGTTTCAGTACCCGCGCAGCTGGTTGAATCCAGTCTATTCGTGAAATAAACAACTTGCACACACTCCCTTTCCAAAAAAAAATCAATACACCAATCACTACACTGAGATTTATTGGATTTGTTGCTAAAATATCACCTACCTCTATTGGGGGCATCTTTGGCTCCACTGCTCCCTTCCTTTTAGGTAGGAATAAGAAGAATAACATTGCGTCGCATTGAATACTCCCAGGAAAAGCTCAAACGACCTTCAACAAAGGGGTACCTGTACCCGAAACCGACATAGGTGGGTAGGTAGAGAATACCTAGGGGCGCGAGACTAGTAAGAAACTATCACGGTATGGCTTGCATTTGCCAAATGAAAAGGTTGTTCTGTTGCTTGGTTAGCATGCCTTTGCTGACAATTTAAACAAAGATTGTGTCGACAATAGAGCGAATACACGCAATTTCCCAACCTGGCAACTTGACTTCTTCGCTCTAGAGAGCGCAACTGTTAGGTCTGAATCCAAAAATGGATTCTTAACCACCCACATCGATCAATTTAGGGTAGAACCGCGTGCGATACACTCGCGGGAGTAATTTTTTTCTTGTAGTTTCAATTAACTTAAATTATTTTAGTGGAATAGGTAGTGGTAAATGCCATAAAAGAAAATACGAAACAAAAACTTTAACAAACAAAGGACACACAAAAAATTTGGTGGTAGCTAGTGTTTAAGGATAAATTAAATCAAAATCAGAAGATGCTAGATACGAACACAAATGTTAATTGTGTCTTGTTTATATGCAACACGTAGATTGTCTATAATTGTAATGCCTTTGTAAAATTAAAGCACCTGCAATAGATGATATTGTTCATGTAATCTTTGCATGAAAGCCAAAGCTTCTCCAACCAAATCTCTCCATTCTACAAACCAAGAAATCACATTTTTCCTCGTCTTATTAGCCCAATGCAAGGCAGCTTCCTCCCAGGGCGTTTGATTTCTGATAATATTGTCCTGGCACAGGAGGTAGTTCATTCCATGGAAAGAAAGCAAGGAGCTTCAGGTTGGATGTTACTCAAGCTTGACTTGGAAAAGGCGTATGACAGGTTGAGATGGGATTTTGTTGAGGATACACTAAGAGAGGCGGGTTTTTCTGATAATTGGATTCGATGGATTAAGGTGTGTTTGGAGACGACCTCTTTTCGTTTACTGTGGAATGGAGAAGCGTCTGAATGCTTTCATCCCTCTCGGGGTATACGTCAGGGTGACCCACTTTCTCCCTATTTGTTTGTGCTATGCATTGAGCGTCTCAGTCATATGATATCTCAAGCAGTGGTTGATCAGAAATGGAAGCCCATCCGACTGTCTAGAGGGGGGCCGTGTTTATCTCATATATTCTTTGCCGATGATATTATGTTGTTTGCTGAGGCCTCTGTTGATCAATTGGAAGTGATAAAAGAATGTTTGGAACATTTTTGTGCTTCTTCAGGCCAAAAAGTAAGCCCGTCCAAGTCTAAACTTTTTATTTCTCCCAATGTCCGTCAAGGAGTTGTAAATCGTTTAAAGGCTAGTAGTGGTTTCATGGTCACGAGAAATTTAGGCAAATACTTGGGTATGCCTCTTTTTCATGACCAAGTTAAGACAACAACTTTTGCTCCGCTCATTGAAAAAGTGTCGGCTAAGCTCAAAGGTTGGCAGGGCCGTTTTCTTAGTATGGCAGGACGGGTGACTCTTGCTAAGACGGTTCTCTCATCCATTCCGGTTTATACTATGGCAACGGTTAACCTTCCGAGTGAAGTATGTTCTAAGATTGATGGACTCACTCGAAATTTCATTTGGGGGGTACGGAGGATGCTCGTCGTATTCACCTTGTGAGTTGGGAGGAGGTGTGTCGACCCAAAAATCAGGGAGGCTTGGGTCTTCGAGCAATGGATGATTTGAATGTTGCGCTAATTGGCAAACTCAGTTGGCGTTTTTTGACTGAACAGAACAAATTATGGGTTGATGTATTGAGAACAAAGTATATCAGGCCTTCTTTGCGTGAGAGAGTGGTCCAATCGTATACTTGGAAGAGTATAAAAGCGGGAATCGATCGTGTGGTGATCCCGGGAACTCGGTGGTGTGTAGGAAATGGGCTCACTGCTCGTTTTTGGCTCGATCGATGGATCGGTGAGGGTGCTCTGCTGAATGTTGCTACGAGGCCGATTACAGCAGATTTGTTGAATGCCACTGTTCGGCAGTATTGGAATGATGGCATTGGATGGAATTGGGCGTCTCTCTCTGATGCTCTTCCTACTTCTGATTTGATGCGGCTTGCTTCAGTTACCGTGGTCGAAAGTGACGAAATGATTGATGTGCTAAGCTGGCCAGGTTCTTCATCTGGTGATTTTTCAGTTGCATCAGCCTATAATTTAATATGTCAGGATCGTGTTGTGCTGCAGGCTGATTGCAATATGTACGAGATTATATGGAGCTTGAAAGTCACTGAACGTGTTAGGATGTTCATTTGGCTTGCGTTTAAAGGTGTTATTTTGACAAATCAAGAGCGGGTACGACGACACTTTGCGTCTAATGCCCTTTGCTCGATATGCACAACCGAGGAGGAGTCGTTGATTCATCTCTTACGCGATTGTGGTGAAACAACGCGCCTTTGGGAGAATCTCCACCCTCCCCTTGCCAGGGAAGTCTTTTTCGAATCTGACTATGCTTTCTGTATTCGTTCTAATATTTCCTGCAAAATTAAGAATGCCAGTGGGATCATGTGGGCTAGTATTTTCGCTACTACTTTATGGTGGATTTGGAAGTGGCGAAATAAGATTGTTTTCGAACACGTTCAGTATGTAGGAAATCGTGTACATTTTATCCACCAACAGGTTGCTGATTATGATAATATGGACGCCATTCATGGCAAATTCAGAAGGGAGAGAACAGAATTGTTTATTGGATGGGAGAGGCCAGGTGATGGGGGCTCAAAATTAATATTGATGGTTCCGTCACAGCGGATGGTAGGGCGGCTGTCGGGGGCGTAATTAGAGATTGTGATGGTCAATGGCAGGTTGGGTTTGTGCATAACATTGGTATGTGTACAGTTCCTATGGATGAGCTATGGGGTGCTTTGCAAGGCCTGCAGTTGGCTTGGGACAGGGGTTACAGGAGGGATTGTTTGGAATTAGATTCACGGTTGGTGATTCTTCTTCTAAATAAAACTATGGATCGTTATCACCCCCTTTTTAACCTGGTTAGTCAATGCCAAGGCTTCATTCGTAGGGACTGGGTCATCCGGTTCCGTCATATTTTCCGGGAAGCAAACTATGTTGCTGATTTTCTAGCTTCGCATGCTTTTTCTTTTAGCCTAGGTTTTCATGTTTTGATTGACCCGCCTGAGGGTGCTATTTCCTTATTGTCTGATGATGTTAGGGGTCGGGCTATCCCCCGTTTGATTACTACTTAGCCACTTTCTTTATTAATAAAATGGGCTAAAAGCCCGGAGAGTGTCGCCTCTCCTTCGACCAAAAAAAAATAAAAAATAAAAAAATAAAAATTAATCTCCTATTTTTATGTCACTGGGTGCGTTTTTTTATTATATGATTTGTGTGTCATAATAGTTAGTACATGGTGAATTTGTTATCATTAATTTTTTAAAGAATTTTTAACATTGATTATAAGAAAGGAAGGGTTTATCATCAAAGATGATATACGATAAGGCTTAATCATCAAAGAATTTTTAAAGAATTTTTTCAGGAGGAATTTATAGGGGCATAAGGATGAAGAATAGTCAAACATATGGATTCAAGGATGGTAATATATGTAGACTTGGGCCACTTGCAACACGGGTTTACGGATCTATGAAAGTAGGGCCATAAACCAGGGGGATTGCGCATTAGCCTAAAACCATCCACAACCCTTCTTTTTCCTTCTCGCGAACCACGAGAGCGTCTAGCGTCCAGAAGAGCAAAGCTCATTTTCCTTTCAGGGTAAAGCGGCGCGTAAAAAAGAGATCGTTAGGAGAACTGATTCCAAGGCGGAAAGGGGGTCTTGAGACTTTTCTCGAGAAGCCTTCTTTCCCCTTGGCTCCGTACCCTTGCTCCTTTGTACCTCCACCCTCTCCTCTCTTGCTCCCGACATCGACCCTACCTACTATTGGATATATTTGAACCAATGACTCATGCCGTATGAAAGCAATACTCTAACCACTGAGTTAAGTAGGTCATTTATCGCCGCGTATTTCAAATACTTCGTATAGTACCCAATAAATTATTGGGTGTTCTTTTAATGGTTTCAGTACCCGCGCAGCTGGTTGAATCCAGTCTATTCGTGAAATAAACAACTTGCACACACTCCCTTTCCAAAAAAAAATCAATACACCAATCACTACACTGAGATTTATTGGATTTGTTGCTAAAATATCACCTACCTCTATTGGGGGCATCTTTGGCTCCACTGCTCCCTTCCTTTTAGGTAGGAATAAGAAGAATAACATTGCGTCGCATTGAATACTCCCAGGAAAAGCTCAAACGACCTTCAACAAAGGGGTACCTGTACCCGAAACCGACATAGGTGGGTAGGTAGAGAATACCTAGGGGCGCGAGACTAGTAAGAAACTATCACGGTATGGCTTGCATTTGCCAAATGAAAAGGTTGTTCTGTTGCTTGGTTAGCATGCCTTTGCTGACAATTTAAACAAAGATTGTGTCGACAATAGAGCGAATACACGCAATTTCCCAACCTGGCAACTTGACTTCTTCGCTCTAGAGAGCGCAACTGTTAGGTCTGAATCCAAAAATGGATTCTTAACCACCCACATCGATCAATTTAGGGTAGAACCGCGTGCGATACACTCGCGGGAGTAATTTTTTTCTTGTAGTTTCAATTAACTTAAATTATTTTAGTGGAATAGGTAGTGGTAAATGCCATAAAAGAAAATACGAAACAAAAACTTTAACAAACAAAGGACACACAAAAAATTTGGTGGTAGCTAGTGTTTAAGGATAAATTAAATCAAAATCAGAAGATGCTAGATACGAACACAAATGTTAATTGTGTCTTGTTTATATGCAACACGTAGATTGTCTATAATTGTAATGCCTTTGTAAAATTAAAGCACCTGCAATAGATGATATTGTTCATGTAATCTTTGCATGAAAGCCAAAGCTTCTCCAACCAAATCTCTCCATTCTACAAACCAAGAAATCACATTTTTCCTCGTCTTATTAGCCCAATGCAAGGCAGCTTCCTCCCAGGGCGTTTGATTTCTGATAATATTGTCCTGGCACAGGAGGTAGTTCATTCCATGGAAAGAAAGCAAGGAGCTTCAGGTTGGATGTTACTCAAGCTTGACTTGGAAAAGGCGTATGACAGGTTGAGATGGGATTTTGTTGAGGATACACTAAGAGAGGCGGGTTTTTCTGATAATTGGATTCGATGGATTAAGGTGTGTTTGGAGACGACCTCTTTTCGTTTACTGTGGAATGGAGAAGCGTCTGAATGCTTTCATCCCTCTCGGGGTATACGTCAGGGTGACCCACTTTCTCCCTATTTGTTTGTGCTATGCATTGAGCGTCTCAGTCATATGATATCTCAAGCAGTGGTTGATCAGAAATGGAAGCCCATCCGACTGTCTAGAGGGGGGCCGTGTTTATCTCATATATTCTTTGCCGATGATATTATGTTGTTTGCTGAGGCCTCTGTTGATCAATTGGAAGTGATAAAAGAATGTTTGGAACATTTTTGTGCTTCTTCAGGCCAAAAAGTAAGCCCGTCCAAGTCTAAACTTTTTATTTCTCCCAATGTCCGTCAAGGAGTTGTAAATCGTTTAAAGGCTAGTAGTGGTTTCATGGTCACGAGAAATTTAGGCAAATACTTGGGTATGCCTCTTTTTCATGACCAAGTTAAGACAACAACTTTTGCTCCGCTCATTGAAAAAGTGTCGGCTAAGCTCAAAGGTTGGCAGGGCCGTTTTCTTAGTATGGCAGGACGGGTGACTCTTGCTAAGACGGTTCTCTCATCCATTCCGGTTTATACTATGGCAACGGTTAACCTTCCGAGTGAAGTATGTTCTAAGATTGATGGACTCACTCGAAATTTCATTTGGGGGGTACGGAGGATGCTCGTCGTATTCACCTTGTGAGTTGGGAGGAGGTGTGTCGACCCAAAAATCAGGGAGGCTTGGGTCTTCGAGCAATGGATGATTTGAATGTTGCGCTAATTGGCAAACTCAGTTGGCGTTTTTTGACTGAACAGAACAAATTATGGGTTGATGTATTGAGAGCAAAGTATATCAGGCCTTCTTTGCGTGAGAGAGTGGTCCAATCGTATACTTGGAAGAGTATAAAAGCGGGAATCGATCGTGTGGTGATCCCGGGAACTCGGTGGTGTGTAGGAAATGGGCTCACTGCTCGTTTTTGGCTCGATCGATGGATCGGTGAGGGTGCTCTGCTGAATGTTGCTACGAGGCCGATTACAGCAGATTTGTTGAATGCCACTGTTCGGCAGTATTGGAATGATGGCATTGGATGGAATTGGGCGTCTCTCTCTGATGCTCTTCCTACTTCTGATTTGATGCGGCTTGCTTCAGTTACCGTGGTCGAAAGTGACGAAATGATTGATGTGCTAAGCTGGCCAGGTTCTTCATCTGGTGATTTTTCAGTTGCATCAGCCTATAATTTAATATGTCAGGATCGTGTTGTGCTGCAGGCTGATTGCAATATGTACGAGATTATATGGAGCTTGAAAGTCACTGAACGTGTTAGGATGTTCATTTGGCTTGCGTTTAAAGGTGTTATTTTGACAAATCAAGAGCGGGTACGACGACACTTTGCGTCTAATGCCCTTTGCTCGATATGCACAACCGAGGAGGAGTCGTTGATTCATCTCTTACGCGATTGTGGTGAAACAACGCGCCTTTGGGAGAATCTCCACCCTCCCCTTGCCAGGGAAGTCTTTTTCGAATCTGACTATGCTTTCTGTATTCGTTCTAATATTTCCTGCAAAATTAAGAATGCCAGTGGGATCATGTGGGCTAGTATTTTCGCTACTACTTTATGGTGGATTTGGAAGTGGCGAAATAAGATTGTTTTCGAACACGTTCAGTATGTAGGAAATCGTGTACATTTTATCCACCAACAGGTTGCTGATTATGATAATATGGACGCCATTCATGGCAAATTCAGAAGGGAGAGAACAGAATTGTTTATTGGATGGGAGAGGCCAGGTGATGGGGGCTCAAAATTAATATTGATGGTTCCGTCACAGCGGATGGTAGGGCGGCTGTCGGGGGCGTAATTAGAGATTGTGATGGTCAATGGCAGGTTGGGTTTGTGCATAACATTGGTATGTGTACAGTTCCTATGGATGAGCTATGGGGTGCTTTGCAAGGCCTGCAGTTGGCTTGGGACAGGGGTTACAGGAGGGATTGTTTGGAATTAGATTCACGGTTGGTGATTCTTCTTCTAAATAAAACTATGGATCGTTATCACCCCCTTTTTAACCTGGTTAGTCAATGCCAAGGCTTCATTCGTAGGGACTGGGTCATCCGGTTCCGTCATATTTTCCGGGAAGCAAACTATGTTGCTGATTTTCTAGCTTCGCATGCTTTTTCTTTTAGCCTAGGTTTTCATGTTTTGATTGACCCGCCTGAGGGTGCTATTTCCTTATTGTCTGATGATGTTAGGGGTCGGGCTATCCCCCGTTTGATTACTACTTAGCCACTTTCTTTATTAATAAAATGGGCTAAAAGCCCGGAGAGTGTCGCCTCTCCTTCGACCAAAAAAAAATAAAAAATAAAAAAATAAAAATTAATCTCCTATTTTTATGTCACTGGGTGCGTTTTTTTATTATATGATTTGTGTGTCATAATAGTTAGTACATGGTGAATTTGTTATCATTAATTTTTTAAAGAATTTTTAACATTGATTATAAGAAAGGAAGGGTTTATCATCAAAGATGATATACGATAAGGCTTAATCATCAAAGAATTTTTAAAGAATTTTTTCAGGAGGAATTTATAGGGGCATAAGGATGAAGAATAGTCAAACATATGGATTCAAGGATGGTAATATATGTAGACTTGGGCCACTTGCAACACGGGTTTACGGATCTATGAAAGTAGGGCCATAAACCAGGGGGATTGCGCATTAGCCTAAAACCATCCACAACCCTTCTTTTTCCTTCTCGCGAACCACGAGAGCGTCTAGCGTCCAGAAGAGCAAAGCTCATTTTCCTTTCAGGGTAAAGCGGCGCGTAAAAAAGAGATCGTTAGGAGAACTGATTCCAAGGCGGAAAGGGGGTCTTGAGACTTTTCTCGAGAAGCCTTCTTTCCCCTTGGCTCCGTACCCTTGCTCCTTTGTACCTCCACCCTCTCCTCTCTTGCTCCCGACATCGACCCTACCTACTATTGGATATATTTGAACCAATGACTCATGCCGTATGAAAGCAATACTCTAACCACTGAGTTAAGTAGGTCATTTATCGCCGCGTATTTCAAATACTTCGTATAGTACCCAATAAATTATTGGGTGTTCTTTTAATGGTTTCAGTACCCGCGCAGCTGGTTGAATCCAGTCTATTCGTGAAATAAACAACTTGCACACACTCCCTTTCCAAAAAAAAATCAATACACCAATCACTACACTGAGATTTATTGGATTTGTTGCTAAAATATCACCTACCTCTATTGGGGGCATCTTTGGCTCCACTGCTCCCTTCCTTTTAGGTAGGAATAAGAAGAATAACATTGCGTCGCATTGAATACTCCCAGGAAAAGCTCAAACGACCTTCAACAAAGGGGTACCTGTACCCGAAACCGACATAGGTGGGTAGGTAGAGAATACCTAGGGGCGCGAGACTAGTAAGAAACTATCACGGTATGGCTTGCATTTGCCAAATGAAAAGGTTGTTCTGTTGCTTGGTTAGCATGCCTTTGCTGACAATTTAAACAAAGATTGTGTCGACAATAGAGCGAATACACGCAATTTCCCAACCTGGCAACTTGACTTCTTCGCTCTAGAGAGCGCAACTGTTAGGTCTGAATCCAAAAATGGATTCTTAACCACCCACATCGATCAATTTAGGGTAGAACCGCGTGCGATACACTCGCGGGAGTAATTTTTTTCTTGTAGTTTCAATTAACTTAAATTATTTTAGTGGAATAGGTAGTGGTAAATGCCATAAAAGAAAATACGAAACAAAAACTTTAACAAACAAAGGACACACAAAAAATTTGGTGGTAGCTAGTGTTTAAGGATAAATTAAATCAAAATCAGAAGATGCTAGATACGAACACAAATGTTAATTGTGTCTTGTTTATATGCAACACGTAGATTGTCTATAATTGTAATGCCTTTGTAAAATTAAAGCACCTGCAATAGATGATATTGTTCATGTAATCTTTGCATGAAAGCCAAAGCTTCTCCAACCAAATCTCTCCATTCTACAAACCAAGAAATCACATTTTTTGTCCATTTATATTGATGGGTTATAATTTACATAAACCTCGCCATTTTTCAAAGCTAGTACAGGTCCTACCTTGGACCCATAACTCCGTTTCATCTAGACCTGTACAAGTTCGGGCCAGCTCGTCCGGTCCGCTTAAAACACGGGCTTGGGATTTGACACTAGCCCGAAAGGCCTTGTCCGACCCGTCCCGTAAAATATGGGACCGAGCTTGGACAATGAAAAAAGCCCGTCGGCCCGGCCCGTATATATTATATATATAATTTATTAATATAATATATCATTAATTTATATCATTTATTACTATATTATATCATTAAATTATATATAATTTATATTTATAATAAAATTAATATCATTTATAATTTATAATAATATTAATATATTATATATAGTTTATATTGCGGGTCGGGCCAACCCGTGGACAGCCCGGCCCGTGTGGGTGGGTGAGCTTGGACAAAAATTTTTGACCCGACTTGTTGATGTGGACAAAAAATTTTTTGACCCGGCCCAAATCCGCCCATATATAGGTTTACAGTGTCATCCGTCAATCGAACTGTTCAAAATCTAATCTTATTTATATAATAAGTGAAAAAAGTTATGGATCAAATAAGGATGAGACTTGTTACAATTTACAATGTTATGTTTTGAACGAGTCGAAATTATCGAAGCTTCCCCATTACAAACAGACGTTGACCCATAGTCAACGTGACATGGTCACGTTGAAAGTTGACTTTCATACGTGGTTTGTTATGTCTCTTTGAGTCTTTTGTATGTCTTTTTACGAAAGTCTTGAGTGGTTTTCTCTTGTTTACTTTGACCTTTTATCACCACATTGAACTTTATATATCACAAGGATTCCGTAACATATTGTTTGTGTGATATATATACACACACATTGAAATTTATAATTTTTTTTTGTCATTGTCATCCCAGTTCAGCGGAGAGCTTTGCTCCATCAAACGCTTATGTCTGGAGTTCGAGTCTCGCGAAGGCCCCTTTATTTTTGGGTGGAATCTGCTCTCCCAACAAGTTCATTTCTCCTCCACTGAGAATCGAACACTCGACCTCAACGAAGGGAAGCGTAGCCCCTCCCACTACGCTACATGCTTGTTGGTACACACATTGAAATTTATGGTGGATAGGTTTGTTTGTAATTTGTATCAATACCAAATATATAAGATATCAGATATCAATTTAGGTTGAATATATATGAGTATACGTGATATCAAGATATCGGATATGAATATTTTATAAGTAATATTTTTAATATGAAAAAGAGTCACGTGCGAATGGCCGCCTGGGTGAGAAATAAGAATAAATCTCGATCGTTCATTCCAAAAAATCAACGTCCCTGATTAAACATTCATTAAAAAAATAAAATACGGCACGGGCGAATTTTTCCCGTATTATTCGCGTATTTTTCAATAAAATACGACACGGACGAATTTTTCCCGAATTATTCACGAATTTTTCGAAAAATACGTTTTTATGAGGCGCGCCCAGTTTGTTCATCAGAAATAGCGATTTGTTCATCAATATTCACCAATTGTTCATCAATACTAACTAATTGTGCATTGAATTTTTGATAACATTGTTCATTGATTTCGAACTTTTTTAATTTTTATTTTTATTCTTTAACCTTATTTATGTGTAGGAATACAATATTATGTGGTTTTTTTATGCACATATAATTAGTTTTGATATACTCATATTTGTTCATTGATATACTCGTATTTGTTCATTGATATACCCCTATTTGTTCATTGATATACCCATGGTATACCATTATTTGTTCATTAGTATACTTCCTTTTTGTTCATTGATATACCATTATTTGTTCATTGATATACCCTATTTGTTCATGGATATATCCTTATTTGTTCATGGATATAACCTTATTTGTTCATTATTATACCCTTATGTTTTAGGTGTGCTTGTGCCTTATTTAACTATGAACAAATTGGTACACCATTATTTGTTCATTGATATACCCTTATTTGTTCATGGATATAACCTTATACATTCATTATTATACCCTTATGTTTTAGGTGTGCTTGTGCCTTATTTAGCTATGAACAAATTGATGTTATTAATGAACAAATATGCATATAGTAATGAACAAATTGAGGTTACTAGTGAACAAATATGCATCTAGTAATGAACAATTATATGAAAAAGGCAATGAACAAATATGCATAAACCAGTGAACAAATTGATATTACTAATGAACAAATATGCACAAACTGATGAACAAATATGCACAAACCGATGAACAAAATATTTTCGTTTTTTTATGAACAAAATCACAATGTTGATGAACATATTGCATGTAATTTTGATACACATTTGTTCATTTTTTATGTACAAACAATAGATTTTTTATGCACAAGCAATAATTTATTTATGCACAAAATCACAGTTTTGATGAACAAAATCACAGTTTTGATGAACAAATCCACATTATTGATGAACAAATCCACAATACTGATGAACAATCTGGGCGCGTGTCCTATTTCCGTTTTTTTCAAAAATACGCGAATAATTCGTCAATAATTCGCCCGTGCCGTTTTTTCCCCTTTTTAAGTGAAATGATCAGCGCCTTTAATTTTTCTTGATCCAACAGTTTCTGTTCTTTCTTATTTCCCACCTAGGCGCCCATTCGCATCTGAAGCGGACCCTTTTAATATATATAATTTTTAAAATATTAAAATAATATTTTGATATCAAACTGATATTAATATTCATATATCAAACATTAAATAATAGTTTTGTATCGATATATTTATACCCATATTGATATCGATAGAGTTAAAATTATAATGGGTATAAAATCGTACTTTTTCCATAATATAGTTGATAGTGTGATTACAAATAAGGTAAATAGTATTAGTAAATACAAAATAAATATAAAGGACAATTTGTAAGGGGGGAAAGAGTTCGGCTATATAAATTTTTATTTTTTTTTGATTAGGTAAGAATTTGATTTACCGGATAGCTAGACCCCGTATAACCGAGAGGCCGAGTAAACGGTGGTCGAAAAGCGATACAAAATACCAGAAGCAAACAAAAAACACGATAAGAAATACAAATGTCGAAAAAGGCCCTAGAACGAGTCGGAATTTGAGTTTGGAATGATCTTTTCTCGTTTTAAAGTTAATAAATAATATGTATCTTCAAATACTTGAGTTGGGCCAAAGTTCATGCTTCTAGCTAGTGTTTGTTTTGAACGAGTCGGAATTTTCGAAGCTTCTCCATTACAAGCTGACGTTGACCCATAGTCAAAGTTTCATGGTGCCGTTGAATGTTGACTTTCATACGTCTTTGTTACTTGTTACTTTGTTAGTGTGTTATGTCTTCTTGTGTTTTCGTTCTTTTATGGAAGACTTTAGTAATTTTCTCTTGTTTGCTTTGACTCTTAACTATGAATTTGTGAACTAGCTACTAAAACATACGAATTTGATAATTCGGTTTATATCGACTGGCTTGATCTAAAATCGATTTAATTTTTCATTCAAATAAAGGGACGAAAACAAGAATCGAACTTAAGACGTTCCAACATCCTACATGCACATATATTTATTGTTCATCTACACTTGCAAGAATTTCCAAACATAACTTTTCAATTGTCAAAATATAGGATGACCTCCCCCTTGGAGCTTAGTTAATTTCTATTGACTTAATTATTTAAGTTGCTTTTATTTCTTTTATATTCTAGTGATCGCGCCAAAATTAATCGAATTTTAGATTACATTATTTTTTCTATAATTTTTCAATATAAGGTATGATCTATCGATCTTTTGAGAATGTTATCGGATCTACTTTGATACCATCTTAGATTCTGATAGACTGTAGTTATCGGGGATGAGAAAGATCAAATTTGGTTTTAAGTAAGCTAGCTATTAAAGCAAATACCTAGTGAAGCAAAAAGAATGATGAGAATGTTTAATAATGTATCGTAGTAGCACAATCAAATTTGGTTTTATAACCCAAAAAAATAAAATAAGGAATGATGAGAGTGAACCTACCACTCAACTTCAATTTGTAGTCTTACAAGAGAAAGAAAACAAAATTAAAGAAGACTTTGCATACACTATAATCTAGTGAGGTTGGACTTATACGAAAGTGGCACTAGTATACTTCATTTGAAAATATTGGCATGGGACCAAATTAAGACATGATCAAAGACTACTCAATGTCTATTTTTTAATTAGGACTTTTATGTAGTACCTTAAGCCTCTCAATCTATCTCCCACTCAATCTAATTTGCACCATATGATTTAGGAGATCTTATTTCTCTTTGATTTGCTAAAATGGAGAGGATGGAGAGCCAGAATCCAACACCACAACAATCACTTAAAGGCACAACCTTTCTTCGAACATGTTTCAATGCACTCAACACCCTTTTAGGTAATAATTTAAATGCATCGCATATTAATTTTTGTACTTTCAACTATAGTTAGGTAGCAAGTACTTGCATAAAATAACAAGTATTAATACATTACATTGCTTACATATAGGTGTTGGTATATTGGCCACTCCATATGCACTTTCACAAGGAGGTTGGATAAGCCTTATAATCCTCTTTGTAGCTGCACTTATATGTTGCTACACCGGCTTACTCCTCCAGCGTTGTATTGACGCGAACCCACTCACCAAATCATACCCCGATATTGCCGAGCTAGCATTTGGAACGAAAGGGAGGATCTTGGTATCAATCTTTCTCTACCTCGAACTCTACTTAGTCGCAGTTGAGTTGCTTATACTCGAAGGTGACAATTTGGCTAAACTTTTTCCGTATGGGCTTGGCGGCCTATTGGGAATAAGGATTGGTGTGAAAGAAGGTTTTATCATTGTAACCTCTCTTATCATCTTGCCAACGACTTGGCTAAGGAGCTTGGGATTGTTAGCTTACATCAGTGCGGGAGGCATTTTGGCCACCGTGGTTGTGGTGGTTTCGGTCTTCTGGGTGGGCGCCTTTGGTGGTGTAGGATTCCATAATAAGGGCACATTGTTTGACTTGAAAGATTTGTCAACTTCTATGAGCTTGTTTATCTTTTGTTTTGGTGGTCATGCGGTTTTTCCTACCCTCTATAATTCAATGAAAGATAAGAGCAAATTTCCCAAGGTAAAATAAATAAATTGTTTACATTTGACATCTTGAGCACTTTTTTATAAATCAATTTCCAAATTCGTGACCATTGATTATTTGTAGGTATTGGTGGTAAGTTTTGTGATGAGCACCGTAGGATATGGATCAATGGCAATCCTCGGATACCTTATGTACGGAGCACAATTGAAGTCTCAAGTGACCCTGAATCTTCCCATCAAAGAAATAAGTTCACAAATTGATATATACACGACTTTAATTAGTCCAATTACAAAGTTCGCGTTAATAATCAATCCCATATCAACTACAATGGAGGAAAAACTTCAACTTCATCAGTTGTGTTATGGCAACAGACTGGTTAGTATCATAGTAAGAACAACGCTTGTGGTAAGCACAGTCATAGTCGCATTAGTGATCCCACTATTCGGGTATGTAATGGCTTTTATCGGCTCGTTCTTGATTGTCACACTCTCTATATTATTACCATGCCTTTGTTACTTGAAGCTCAAAGGACTTGGGAAGAAGAAGGTGGAAATTATAATTGTATGGGCAATTTTGGGATTAGGAATTATGGTTGGAACTATTGGGACCTATAACTCCATACATAATATTATTAAAAATCTGTAATCAATGCTCACTTTTTTTAGATGGGCTGTAAAATGTAATGTTGAGAATAATTTGTCGTGATTGAATTCTACGAGCCCAAATCTTTACGGTAAGCTATGGGATTACCAAAAAATTACCAAATCTACTATATATATAAAAGCAATAAGGATTGGAGCCTCCACGTTGCGCCACCTCATTATTTGCCACATGTCATTCCGATAATGTGCCACATAGGATTTGCCACATGTCTTCACCATATTAATCCATATATTTTATTTTTAAATTACAATTTTTTAAAAATCTAAAAGATAATTTTTCTTTTTATCTGATGATGCACTTGATAAATAAAAGAAAATATAATACCAAAATGGAAAAAATATTATCAAACAAAAATATAAAATATTCAATATAATATCTAAGGAAAAAAATATAAAAAATATTTAAACATATCTTTTCAATTGATCCTAACAACCATATTAGATAATCTACCTATAATTTTAAATATTATATTTTTAATTAATTATTTTATGATCTATTGGAAACAAAAATATAAAATATGGAATATAATATTTAAGGAAAAAATAATAAAAATATTTAAACATGTTTGATAATATTTACGATCTTTTTGAACATTATTTTACATAATGTTCATATTTTTAAACACTATTTCACATAATATTCGAATTCATATATATGCAAGACATCTTTACTCTAATAAGAAAAAAAAATTATGATTACCATATATGAGAATTAAACAAAAAAATAAAAAATCGTATTTAAACGTAAAATATTTTCCTATGATAATATTGGTTTTATACGTAGAATGGGACAATTTTAATATTATTAGTCATACATGGTTTTTGAATCCATACATCTTTACCCTAATAAGCACAAAAAAAAATTATGATTACCATATATGAGAATTAACCAAAAACAAATTCGTATATAAACGTAGAATATTTTATGATTATCCTAATAAGCACAAAAGTTTTGATCAATATCTAAGGAAAAAATAAAAAACATATATAAACATATTTTTTATGGCTAAAAAATTTATGATTACCATATATGAGAAATAACCAAAAATAAAAATTCGTATTTAAATGTAGAATATTTTGTAATTACCCTAATAAGCACAAAAGTTTGATCAATATCTAAGGAAAAAAAATAAAAAACATATTTTTCGATGGATGTTTTCTTTGTGTATGATTATACACTTAAAAAACTAAAGGAAAGTATAATACAAAATTTAAGAAGATATTACCAAATTAAAATCTAAAAGATAATATTTAACTAAAATTGGGTAGAAGATAATTCCAAACTTAAATATTGAAAATAATTTACAACTAATCTATATATAAAAAATATAATATGAATAGCCACGATGTTTTTTAACACGATTTTACATAATGTTCATATTTTTGAACACTATTTCACACAATATTCGAATCCATATATATGCAAGACATCTTTACCCTAATAAGTACAAAAAAAAATTATGATTACCATATATGAGAATTGACCAAAAAAATAATTCGTATTTAAACGTAGAATCTACTATATATATATATATATAAGCAATAAGGTTTGAAGCCTCCACGTTGCATCACGTCAGCTTTTTCCATATGTCGTTCTATTATTAATCCACATAGGATTTTGCCACATGTCATTTAATTCGTGCTCCATAAAATTTTTATATTAATTATTCTTTCCACTTCATATTTCACATGGCAAATTTTTTCCACTTAATTAGAATTTATTTATTTACCAAATTTAGATAATATCTTAATTTTTAGTAGGAGATAATATCTCAACTAAAAGAATTTAACCAATGGCTGATTTTTTTTCTTATAAGCAATATGCTTAATCTTTTTAACATTTTAGTTTAGTCTTTCTCTCTCTCTTATATTAAAAGATAAATATGCTCAATTATATATATTATTATTAAGTTAATTATTATTTTTTGAAATCTCATATCTTTCATATTTTCAAAATATATCTTTTTTGCTTATTTTTTTTCATATTTTATCTCTTTCTCTTAAATTAAAACTATTTATGAAATATTTTTCATACATATTACGGACAATAAATTACTTACATTAAATTTTATATTATATTTTTATTTATTAATATATTTTTTACAATATATCTAAAAAATATCGAGTCATAATCGTGCATGACACGACGGGAACAACTAGTTAAATCTAAGCCATTAAATTTATCTTTTCAGTTCTATCTTCTAAAATTTGCATTCGTAAACTATTTCTATTTTTTTTTCAAATGCTCAAGATTGCTTTACATCAAATCGTAACCAACTTAAAAACAAGATTTTAAGCCATCTTTTATTATTTTTTACATTGTTGATCTCATAAGCTAATTCATGTTAATTAAAAAAATTCATTTACAAAATATTGATAAATAAACTCCATTTTCATTGTCATAATATTTTAAAAAAAATTGATACACACTTACAAGTTACAATAAACATCTAGAAAACTCCTAAATATGTCAAAAAAATTGTATATATTTTGAGGGATAAGATTTTAACATATTTTCACGATTCGAAATTATCATGCCATATCATTTTTAATCTTTATACTTATATTACAGATTGCATATTTTAAATTTGAGAGATTCTAGCAAATTACGTGGAATGGTAAGAGATCTACAGAAATATAAATTTTTATTGAAACCTAATATATAGAAAGGATTCAGCAAATTTTTTTTTTTTTGGTAGAAAGGATTCAGCAAATCTTTAATCAGTTAATATGGAGCACAATTTTTTAAAATCATTTTCCTTTTAAAATACCGAAAGTCTTAATTTACTTCTTGCTTAATAATTGTGATACAATTTCGACCAAACATAAATAAAATAATCATGATACAATTTGAATTCGGTAAAAAAAAATTGCGGATCAACTATTTGAGATAGTAAAATGTTTTAATCCATTAATTATTTCTTGCTAAATATATCTATAATTATAAGATAGAAAAAAAGATTATGGTGACTAATGTATTTCTAACTACAAAATCATGGATAATATATTTTTTTATAGATATTGTTACTAAATATATTTGAGGATGGTAAATATATTAAAATATACTTAGATACATATAATTCAAGTGATATTAGGAATGTAATATCATTAAAAAAATTACTACAAATAATTTCAACTCTTTTTATAACAATAATTTATATACAAATAAAGTCTATCCTAATTAAGAAACTTATAAGATTATGTAAAGGAAGTTGTAATTTTTTGTGGCTCAAGATTATTAAGATATAGAAGTAAGTATATTTAATTTAGAAATTAATCTTCCAAAAAAAATCTTATATAATTTTATAAAATGTGTGCATGTTTATATATACAACAACCCTAGGGGATGATTCGATCATATCAAGTTTTAAGTTAAATTATTTAAGAAATGCATTTATAATATTTTTTTATATCAAATTCGTTCGACGTTATGATGTTGATGTAAACTGAAGTTGCAGTTTAATATTTTTAGCTACTTAACCATGACTATATCCAAATTTGTTATACATATATATTTAATTTATTGACGCGCTTATTCCATATATATTATTTAGAAGTAAGATATAAATATATATATGGAAAGATATTACATATCTTCTATATATAGAAAAAAATCTATAATAAAACCATACTATCTAAAAATAAGACAGAGAAATATATGAAAAGATATTATGTATCATTTATATTAGCATTTTCATATGAAAAGATCTTATGTATTATTTACTTACTCGGGTAAGTCTTCAACCAAAAAAAAATGACTTGGGTAAGTCGATCATATCCTTCTTTCGTATGAGATTCTTAACTTTATAAAGAAAAATTAATATGCTGAAAAAAGAATTATTCCTACGCCTACTTTCCTGTAAATGAGGAAGATATTTATTATTTTGTTATCCTAAAAAATAGTAAAAAAGCTTATTTACCCAAGATACTCATCAGAGTGAATCTAGATAAGGATGTTAGGATATCAATCCATATAAAAATCCACACTTAATTGACTTAATCAGAATCAAATTTGCATTCTCGTTCGTTGTTAAGATGGATGCAAAAGTAAGATCAGAAGAAGAAGAAAGGAAAGCTAAGGATTTGAATTCATGGCTTCCAATAACATCGAATAGGAATGCAAAATGGTGGTACTCGGCCTTCCACAATGTCACAGCCATGGTGGGTGCTGGTGTTCTTGGCCTCCCTTATGCCATGTCCCAACTTGGATGGTAATTAATTAGTTTTACTTTTGATTATGATTGATCCTAGCTATCTACTTGATTAGTATGTTATTCGGGAATTCCAATAGGGTAGCATTTTCTGTTTCCGACTTGAAAATAGAAACACGGAAACAATCGTTTTTGGTGTGGATCCATTTCGTTTCCGTTTCTTTGTATCTGTTTCCGTTTCCGTGTAACATAGCTTAATTAAGTGTTTAGATTGGATATGATGATTAGGGGTCATGGGTGATTATTACGCTATTCACCCTAGGGTAAATGGTGGAGATGCATAAGATGTTACGTGAAAATTCCAATAAGTACTTAATTAGTATATTGCTCGAAAATTCCAATAGGGTAGCGTTTTCGGTTTCCGACTTAAAAACAGAAACACGGAAAGTCGTTTTTAGTGTGGATCCATTTCGGTTTTCATTTCTTGTATCTGTTTCTGTTTCCGTGTAACATAACTTAGCTTAATTATGTGTTTATATTGGATTTGATGATTAGGTGGAGATGCATATGAGATGTTACCCGGAAATTCCAATAGCTAGATACTTAATTAGTATGTTACCCGAAAATTTTAATAGTGTAGTGTTTTCAGTTTTGTTTCCGACTTGAAAATAGAAACACAAAAAGTCGTTTTTAGTATGGATCCATTTCGTTTTCATTTCTTATATATGTTTCTGTTTCCGTGTAACATAGCTTAATTACGTGTTTATATTGGTAATGATGATTAGGGGACCAGGAATAACCATAATGATCCTATCATGGGTGATTACACTCTACACCCTATGGCAAATGGTGGAGATGCATGAGATGGTGCCCGGAAAGAGGTTTGACCGTTACCATGAGCTCGGTCAGCACGCGTTCGGGGAGAAGAAAGGGTGGTGGATCGTTGCTCCTCAGCAACTCAGTGTTCAGGTCGGTTCGTGCATTGTTTACATGGTCACGGTAGCAAGTCCCTCCAGAAATTCGTTGAGCTAGTCCTCCCGGCTGCACATAAACTCAAGCTCACCTACTACATCATGATCTTCGCTTCTCCTCACTTGATCCTCTCCCAAATCCCGAGCTTCAACTCCATCTCCGGCATCTCATTAGCTGCCGCAATCATGTCCCTCACGTAAGTGATCAATTCAACAATACATGGCTCACTTAATTGTATATAATGTGTCTCGTTGCCTCATAATTGTAAAGTTGAAATATGGATCATTTGCCTTCTAATAAAATCAGTTCTTCTTCTACTCGTAAACGTAGCCAATATATATAATATTGGTGAACCATGTAAACTTGCGTTTTCTTATGGTTGTTCTTGATGAATCTTTTTCACATTCGTATAACAACCACCTTAGTTATTGGTTAATATTGCTCCCACATCTAAGGTCTTACTGTAGTTGCTTATTAGAAAGTAATTTCTGAAGAAGAAAAAAATATGTTTTTTAAACATTGAATATGTGAATGATAATTGTATTTTTACTTTATAAAATACGAAAAATATGCTTTTTTGGGACTAAACAACTTAGTATATAAGTTGGTTTTCCATCTAAGCACATGTCTAGGACCACTTAGGCAACTATTCTAGTTGTCTAGGTGTCAGTCGGCACTTCTTCGCCCAGGGTTCACCCAGCATTTTTCAGAATTTGGTTGTAATTATGACTAATGATGTGGTGGATGTTTGGCAGTTACTCTACAATAGCTTGGGGAGCATCGGTCCACAAGGGTGTGATAGCGGGTGTCAAGTACACGAGCAGGGCTTCAACACCATCTGGCAACATCTTCGGATTCCTTAGCGCGTTGGGTGACATAGCATTTGCCTTTGCCGGCCACACCGTGGTGTTGGAAATCCAAGCAACAATCCCTTCCACACCCGAAAACCCTTCAAAGAAGCCTATGATGAGAGGTGCCTTTGTTGCCTATCTAGCCGTCGCCCTATGCTACTTTCCGGTTTGCATCCTAGGCTACTATGTGTTTGGCAACAATGTGGAAGACAACATTCTCATGTCCCTCGAGAGGCCTCGTGCGCTTATTGCATTCGCGAACCTCTTCGTCGTGATCCATGTGATTGGGAGCTACCAAGTGTTTGCAATGCCAGTGTTCGATACACTTGAAGCGGGTCTCATTCGATCAATGAACTTTAAGCCGTCTAAGACCCTTCGTGTAGTCACACGCACCTCCTATGTTTGTAAGATATGTCCAATTTTACTTATTAATTGCATCTTCACTTGCTTAGATTGGCAAGTTTATATATGAAAATATACACTAATGTTGTTTCTCTTACTTGATTGTGGCAGTGGCTACAATGTTTGTGGCGATCACGTTCCCATTCTTTGGGTCTCTTTTTAGCTTCTTTGGGGGTCTTGTGTTTCCACCCAATACATACTATGTAAGAAGCACAAACTCTTCTACACTTATATATGTTACTTGAAAACTCTAATAGGTAGGGATGTTCATGGGTCGGGTCGGGTTGACCTACGACCCGCACGTGCGGGTTGCGGGTATAACGTGTCGGGTCGTGGATTGACCCGCCTGACCCTTTTGACTAAGTCAATCGGGTCAAAAATAATTTTTTACCTAAAAACATGTATTTTTTTAAAAAAATCCTTCGGGTTTGCGGGTTTACCCGTAAATCCAACGGTTTTTTATAAAAAAAATAGTTTATATATTAATAAAATTATAAAAATATACATTTTTATAAATATTGTGGGTCACGGGTTGGGTCAGGTTAACAAAAGAAAAACATTCAACCCGCGACCCGACCTGCACGGGTCAACCCGCAACCCGCAAGTTGCAGGTCGGGTCAGTGCGGGTCGCGGACGACCCGACCCGTTGAACACCCCTACTAATAGGGTAGCATTTTATGTTTCTGCGAACATGAAAACTCGTTTTTAGTGTGAAATTATGGAAATAATGCATTTTTCAGTATCCATTTCGTTTTTAAAAAAATTGGGTGACTGAATTCATTGCAATTGACTATGCCACTCCTTAACACTTGTTTTGTTTTTCTCCATGTTTTGCAGCTTCCATGTTTCATATGGCTAGCAATCTATAAGCCAAAGAAGTACAGTTTATCTTGGTTCATTAATTGGGTAAGTATTTGTATCATATATTATACATAAAGATTTATGATTTTTTTTCGGTTGTCGATCTTATATGTTTTCGATCTTTTTGATGATATACAGTTCTGTATAGTTGTGGGTGTCTTGTTAAATGTCTAGGCTCCAATTGGCGCATTGAGGACCATCATATTACAAGCGCATACCTATAAGTTCTACTCTTGATCATCGGTATCAAATTCTAGTCTTGATGTATGAATTTTAATTTCTTAGGTGACATTTGGTACGTAAGTTATTCTGGCAATGTTGTTGAGCATTTGGTACTCAAGTTTTTCTAGCATTATTTTTGTTGAACATGTGTTACGCATTGGATTTATCTTTCTAGTTCTGCCAATAATCAAATGTCTACTCTTGATCATCGATATCAAATTCTAGTCTGATGTATGAATTTTAATTTCTTAGGTGAATATTTGGTACCAGCAATGTGTTTAACATTTGGTACGTAAATTATTCTGGAAATGTTGTTGAACATTTGCTACTCAAGTTTTTCTAGCATTCAATTATCAAATGTCTCGTTGAAACAATCAAATTGAAGAGTAAAAAAGTAAATTTATATGTGTTATTTAAGATTTAAAAAAAAAACATGAATTCTAAGAAGTGGAGTCATTGTCATATTACTTGAGCTTTAGTTAGTGTACTATTGGAGTAACACACGCAATGATGGGAGGGCGGGGCGGCCTTGATCATTTGTTTAAGAATTTGGATTTGAATCTTCTTGGCGGCGTATATGAAAAGATTGAATTGGAAGACTTTGGCCGATCGAATTGGACGAGAGATAAAAAAAGATTATAGAAGTTTGTGTAAAAGTATTTGGTTATAAATATTTTTGTAGGAATAAAATTCCTACATTTTGTTTGGTAGGATTTGAAAAATCGTAGAAATTTACATGAAATTAAAATCATAACCTTAATTTATGCCATGTGATTGGTTGATTTATGAGCATAATAGAGATTTCACAATTAATTAAGTTTAAAAGAAAAGATATTTAATAAAAGAAGGGATGGATGCAGATCTTACATAACCCTCCTTTATAATTATAATTTCTCCATTTTGTATGAATTGAAAATCATGTAAATCAAAGTTTCTTATATTTGTATGAATTGAAAATCATGGAAATCAACCTTTCTTATATTTTGGTTGAATTTTTTTTAAATAAACACAGATAATAAATACTTTCTCGAATTTTACAAATCATGAAATTTTACTAGTTAACCAAACAAGCACTTTCACTATAGAGTATGGGATGAGAGTAAACATTTCATGTGTTTCCCGATCGAGTTTGTTATTTAATGAAAATTTTCAATTCAAATTAAAAGCATATAACAATAAGCTCATCTATCATCTATGATTCACACATTTACAGTTTTGTGTGGTAGATGAATCATGCACCTTTTGCCTCACTCCCAACTTTAGTCGACAATCCAATTTGTCTGTAGATTATAAATACTAGGTGTGGGTTGTTTTTCGATACCACACAAATCTCTCGATCTCTTAAGAGGTTTTAGGAAGAAAGATAAATTAAATACTTATTTGAGAGAGTTTTTTTTTTCCTTTGGTTTTTAGTTGTCTTATGAGCTTCAATGTTCATTTTCATTGTGGAAATATAATTTATTTTGCATTTTATATTTCAATTTTTCAATTTTACATTTAATTTGTGCTACTTGGATCAAATATTTATTTTCTAAGGTGGGTCCAAATCATAATTTTCTAACATAAGATTTTTGAATATTTATTTCCGAACATAAGATTTGGAACCGACTTAATGTGTTGCTTAATAAATTCCTAAGTATACTATTCAATTTTTCGTATCCTAGAAAACCCTCATTTGGGTAATACCGGTAATAGTAATAGTTGGGAGTTTAGAAATGACTAGATGAACCATCAAAGGAAAGTTTCTACCAAAAAAGAAAAGGAAAGTGAAATAAAATAAACTAAAAAATGGTTAAAATATCGATATATGAACTCGTCTTCCTTATATGGTGACTGGTGGCTCATTAAGGGTGAGAACCAAAATACATTTTTTACATGTTTTACATTATTTAGACTTTCATTATTTAGGGCGTATTTTTAAATATTTATGATCTTTTGTAGATGGAGACTGTGCACCAAGAAGCCAAAGAGAAGCTTGACTTGTTTCGCCAAAAATGTGAGGAGTCCAAAGTCATGGATGAATCTACAACATCTGCTTTCATCACTAAGATGAAGACGATGAAACGATGATCGTGATCTGTGATGAACAAGACGAGTTGAGAAAGGAGCTTCTCCTTTCAAAACATGAATTGGAAGGCAGTCCCTACGGCCCTAATGGAAGGTTTAATAGCTAGGGTTGCACCGTGAAATTGAAATGGATTTCGACGATCTAGTTTTTGTGTTTAGGGGCTAATTTGGCTCTATTAGTTTTCCTTTCATACTTTGATCGACATGACATTTGCGTGGTAACTCTACGTTTGTGATCATACTTTGATCTACATGACATTTGCGTTGTAACTCTATGTTTGTAATGAACCCACCTTCTTTACTTTTGACAACTTAAATTTTTGACATTGTATCTTCTCTAGATAGTCACCCTCCCCAGAGGGCTCCTAGAGGTAGAATAGGAATTAGGATCGTCACAAGTAGTACTCTTTGGGCTCACCTATAGCATCCACTAGTGATAAGAACTGATTACCAACTAATTCTAAAGAACAAGGGTCAAACCCTCGTTCGTAGGATTTAAAAAAACACGGTGACCTCGGGGTATTACATTAGAGGCTTAACCGCCGAACCAAATAACAGATGGCAGAGAGATATATTTTTGTTTTAACATGAAAAATGATTACAAACTATTATTTCATTAGGAGTTTTTTTGTGTAAATGGGCTTTAAATGGACGTGGCCCATAAATTCATTAAAGCCCATTACAGAAAAGAGAGGATATGATGTTTGAAGCTAATGTGATCTTCTAAGGCTTGCACATAATAATGATGAGTGAAGATCACAAAGAAAATTAAAACAACATAACTTCTCTACATGTCATCTCAAATCTTATTTACTCATCATCCACTTTTACACCCCAATCTCCCACACAAGTGTCTTGTCCACTGATTTAAACTATTTTCTATAGTTGTTCTTTCATTATGATCCAAAGCAATACTACACAGTACACACAACTCAAACTCCATAACTTACACATGTTTTTGTTCAGTTCATAACAGGACTATAATGCAAGTTGCATTGCATTTGGATCGCAACATTTAATGCATTATTTTGCATTAAATACAGGATTTGATGTAACTTAATACAAAATAATGCATTCAATTGGACATCCAGACGAACCCTTGTTCATATTCTTTACCTACAACAAAACTCAATCATCCTTGCACTCTTTCGAAGGCCGAGCTTCGAATCCACCGCCTTCCCTCTTCTGCAACGAATAAGGCATATACGTCCCAAGAATCCGATCCCAAGTAACGAAAAACGGCTGCGAAAAGTTGTACTTGGTCCCATAGAGCTGGTGGTGAACATCATGGTAAGCACTATTGTTCTTGAACAAGATATGGAAAACATTCCCGGGCAACATAAGGCCACAATGGTCGTCTACCGTCTTGATGGTGGCGAACGAGAAGAAGAAGATCGAGAGACGGGGCGACATGCCCGACGCTAGGAACGCCAAAGCGCCCCCGACCGTGTCTAGGAGTAGCCCCTCTAGAGGGTGGTTGTAAAGCGCCCCGAACGAGTAAGGGACGACGAGGCGATGGTGTTGAGAGTGGATGTGCTTGTATAGGAACTTGTTTTGGTGCATGAATCTATGCATGAAGTATTGCCATGTATCTAGTACCATCATTGCTATAACAAATTGCCTTGACAAAACTATTAAGGAGTGGCTATTTTCGCCTTCGGATTCCGCCGTGTCGCCTACAACCTTGGATAGTGTAAAATTCAATCAATACAAGAAGCATTCAAAACAAAAACTTTTGGGAAACTTGTAGTTGTTTTTCATTCAAACTGAAGCTCAAACAACTCAACTATATGTCCAATAGTAAATATTCCAAATTTGCTATGTTACACGGAAACGAGAACATATTAGAGTTTCATAGTTTCTAACACGAAACACAATCCTATTAGAGTTCCTAACACGAAACACAGTCCTATTAGAGTTTCTAAGTTTCCAAAACGAAACACGATTATTAGAGTTTCTAAGCTTCTAACACGAAACACAGTCCTATTAGAGTTTTCGGGAAACATAGCAACAAACCTACAACCTAGAATAGTGTAAAATGCAATCAATACAAGATGCATACAAAACAAAAACTTTCATCAAATTTGTACTCAAACAAGTCAACTATATGTTCAATATCCAATAACTAATTCCAAATTTACTATGTTACACAAAAACGGAAACATTTTAAAGTTTCTAACTTTCTAACACTAAACACAGTCCTATTAGAGTTTTCGGGTAACATAGCAAACCTATTATATATCCATTTCACAAGTTCTACAACAAGCTGGGATTTCATACTTTCATGCTTTAATCATCATATCCTTTAATCAATACATGAAAATTCAAACTGTAATACACTAATACAGACATCTGACAAGTACAACAATGGCATGAATTTCATATTTCCACAGCTTCCATAGCTACCAAGCAAGAAAAAGATTCAATCTTTAACATGGAAATCAACAAAAAGACGAAATACTGAATAATCAATGGATAATAAATTGAATTAAAGATCAAATCTTTGAGAACTAACCATGAACAGAACAGTCGCAACAATGGCTTGAACCGTTTGTTGCAGAAGAACGCCCTTAATCACTGTCCCTTTCGACACCAAATTCTTCTCATCTTCATCCTTTCTCGAATGAAGACGATAATTATCCAACGATCCCAAAATCATATAAATTCCAGAATACGCCCAATACACAATTATCGGCACAAAAGTGCCCAGAACCTGATCTGATAACTCCAATTCCATCGTGTTTGAACTCGATTCGTTGTTTGAGACGAAACTCGCAAATTAGGGATTTGGAAAAAGGGGAAGAAGAAGATGAGAGGAATTGGGTCGAATTCGATTTGTATTTATCAGCGAGCGACTATTCAACGATTCGAGTGATTTTGTAGGAGCGACTATTCAACGATTTGAATGGTTTTGTGAGGAGCTGATCAAAGAAGAATTGGAGCATTATTTTGAAAAGTCGTCGAGAAGAAGAAAGAAAGATAGAGAAAAAGAAACGAATTTGAATCTTTGATTGATTAGAATTTTTTATCGTCAAAAACAATGTCCGTGTGATCCACTTTTCTGTTGGCTTGTTTTCCTTCACTTGTTTGCAAAACTAGACGGCAAAAAAATAGCGTTTTGGGTTTTCTTTTATGAAAAACGTTTTTTTATTTAATTACAAACAATAAAAAAATGAGAAAAATAAAATAAAATTATCATATTGAGATAAACGATAGTATTTATTTTATAATTTTATATCATATTGTAAAATTATTTGCCTATCTAAGATGCGAAAAGTTTATAATTGTTTTTTTTATTTATTTTCAAACAATAAAAAATGAGAAAAATAAAATAAAACTATCATATTGAGATAAACGATAGTATTTATTTTGTAATTTATATCATATTGTAAAATTATTTGCCTATCTAAGATGCGAAAAGTTTGTAATATGGACGGTCTAGGGATAAAGATGAAGATATATATGTATTTATTTGTATATAAATAAGTAAGTGATTAAATAAACAACAAATCAGAGTGGCGCAGCGGAAGCGTGGTGGGCCCATAACCCACAGGTCCCAGGATCGAAACCTGGCTCTGATAAATTTAGAGAAAAGCTTCCACAAAATTTTTTGTCAATTTTTTTTAAAACTTTTTGACACAATATGCACTTGATATCCACAAAAAAAATTTAAATTTTTTTTACACAATATGCACTTGATTTACACATTTTCTGTTTGCTAAAATACCATGTTATTAGGGATGTGCAGAACAAATATTATAAGCTCATTTTGTATGTCAAACTACATAAGAAATGTAATAAACAATTTTATTAATCCGGTTACAAGTACGTCCATTATTGAGTATGGGCACCTACTTTATTAGAAAAATAGTTACACTTGCATACTAGTAGTTGAATTGTATTATTAACAAACCAAAACATTTCTTCAAGTTGATCGAGTTGAAAATCATGTCAGCAAGCTTCAAGATAAGAGTAAAGAATGCATCATAAAATCAAGTAGCAAGATTTGGGAAATATTGTATTATGTGTATGGGGAACGTTGTATGAAATATATAAAATTAATCACAAGATTTGGGATTGGGCCGGCCCAACGGCCCATTAGCCCATGAGCTTGCGTATATGGATTTTGATTCATAATAGATACAAACTTTGAACAATTTGTTTTTAGTAATGAGAAGCCCACCTTTGGTGGTAAATTACGGGTTCGTGAATTAGCCGGTAAAGTGTATGGACCAAGTAAACCGGCTTGCAACGACTGCTCGGCCTAGTGGTAGGAAAAAGGGTGAGACTTAGACTCCGTTCGGCAACAAGTAGCGAGAGCTTTTTTTCATATTCAGCTAGCGGAAATTGAAGAAGCTTGTGAGGAGGAGCTTCTTCAATCCGCTCATTTTTCCGCTCCAGCTAGCTGAAGACGCTCCCAATTCCGCTAGTGCCGAACGGACCCTTAGTTTTTCCTTTAAGTGAATTGAAGGGGCAAAGACAAGGAACGAATATGAGGCCTCTCAATATTCATCCATGCCTCTTACCACTAGCCCACCTCATGCGGGACATACTTTTGTACAATTTTGTTTGTACAGTATAGCATCAAAATTATAAGGTATTTGTTTGAATACTAGAAGTATAATACATGTGCAATACATTATCAAAAATCACGTGGTTGCTTTGAATTTAATACTTCAAATTTTATCATGTCGATTTCGTTACATTTTTGGGGGTCAAGAAACGGAGACAAACCCATGCGGATGATTTATCTGATTAAACGGAAACAGAGTTCACTCAAGACTAACATCAATGTTCAAATAATTGATTCGGAAATGCACCGAAATAATTGATTTGGTTTTGATTATCTCGGTTAAAGATGAACCTAATGCTAACCATCGGGGAATTTTGAACCGAAACCGAAATTTAGACATTTTGAAAGCTGAATAGAATAACATCGTTTAAGTTTTGAATCGGTTTGTTTGGATCAAATATTCAGTTCAAATCGACCCATACTCAGCGCTACTTTTACATCCAATAGTGTATAAAAATTCCATATACCCTGACATCCAAACAATCCCTACTTAGTTGAACCATCCTCGTCGGTCACCACATCACCGTCACAACATGTCACGTGAGATGCCACGTGCAATTTGAGCTTGTAAAGCTTTTTCTCTTGCCTTTCAATTTCAAATTTAAATCAGCTTTGGCCTATGAGTACATGTCTGTTGATTTGCAACCAATTATAATGGACTCTCTCACAACCTCACAACTCATTTCCAACTCATTAAATCAATTAGTTTCATCACATGAAATCAAAAAAAAGATTATTTCATCAAGCATATAATATCTCCATATCATGTATCCAAACTCAAATCATATGTTAAAATGTTAAATGCTAGCTAACAATTGATTAAAAAGGTCTAGGTAGAGCTGTTAAAAGTTGACCGAACTCGAAAAACTGACCCGATCGATCCACTCATAAACCCGACTTGACCGACCGAAATCCAATTTTGACTCGAACCTGATTATGACACGAGAATATACGATTCGAAACCAATCGACCATGGACCCGACTTGATTGGGTGTAAATGTAAAATTTTATTAAAATATTAATATAATTTTAATTTTAAAAATTATTTTTATATATTTGTATTATTATTTAATAATTTAATGAATAACATTTAAAAAATAACGTTATTGACTCGTTGGTCAATCAAAACGTACACGATAACTTACCATAACCCGATTCGATTTAACCGATAATTTGGTTGACTCAAACCCGTACACAACCCGAATCCGAAATAACCGAACTGATTCGATTGGTAAGTTTAGGGTAGGCAATAATGATGTGATTGATGAAAGTTATATATACTCTCACTAATTTAATTTAAATCAATGACAAAACTACGAATCGATATATCATAAGTTTTTCTTTGGAGACTATATATCAAGTATGAAAAAAGTCACAATTCACAAATGTCGTTGTATGGATGTCTAGACAAAGAAAGCAAATGATTGTAGGTTCATATTTTAAAAGCATTATCCCACCTTACATTTGGATGGATAATAACAAAAACAAATAATTGCACAATTCCAAAAGGTTATCGCCCACCTAACACGACTTAAATTGAGACTTTGTTTTCCTAATTTGTTGTTTCCATTCTCTATTAAGCATGTTTACATGTAATGTCATTCTAGAAAGGCTTCTTAAATAAGGTATAGGACGGGACACATATCTTTAACAAAATTCATTTTAATTAATTTATAAGATCGGTAATTAAGTTAGGTTAAACGTCAGAAGTATTAATCGAATCTTAATTCCTAAGAAACGTGTTTAAGAAAATACAGTAACAGTTTTCGGACATCGATCTAGTCAATCAATTAAGCCTCTAAGAATAGTACTCAAATGTCTCTAATTCGGCTCTTATACACGGTGTCCTTCGCGAAAAAAAATACAATAGTAGGGTTCCAAAATATTACGATGTCCATCTAAATGATACCCACATAAATCTTTACATACATCAATACCCAATAGCCTTAAAAATGTTCTCTAGTAATTAAATTGTCTATGATTATAGGTTTATAACTATCCTCTATATAATCTAATATAACTTAAAAACATTATGATGATTATAGTTTTATAACTATCCTCTATATAATCTAATATGACTTAAATACATTATGATGTTCTTCTCTTTCATACATTATTGTTACAAGACATCGAACACTAGATTTCAAGAAAATCTGCAGTGAAGGAGATAATTTAATAGTGATTAATTCATCGAATAAAATTTGTTATTGTCCTTGGGAGATAGAGATTTTAATCTCTGATACTCTGGTTCACTTTGAAAAGTTTATGATAGTACAAATTAATCATGGAAATCGAAAAGTAAGAGTGTGTTTTATTTGTTTCCCAAAATAACTTTTCACCCAAAAACTACTTTCAATATCTTTAAAATCCATGCATCTCTCTACTTTTTACGTTTTCTAAAACATAAAAAATAATTTTTCAACCAAAAACTACTTTCCACCAACAAGTGGCTGATAAAATTGCAATCATATCCTCGTTCACTCACTTCCTCTGGACTAAATCCGAACCTCTCTAGATCTTAGTGTTCTCATCCTTTCGGATGATATAGGCGGGAGCGACAACTATAAGTAGTGTTCTCATCCTTTCAGATGATATGGTTGTGACTATTCTTTTCTAAAGTAGATGATTATTGTCGTAATATAATAACACGAGTACTTTCAATATTGGACCTAATTTCACGGAAGCCCTACCTAGGCTGTCCAGAGCAAATAGAAATGAGTGTGGCTGACACACTACTTCTACTAAAATCTTTTGAGGTCGTTAAAATTAACAAAGTGCCTCAGTTGTGTAATACATCGGCCGATTACATTGTCCATCGATCCGCGACATTCAATTTCACCAAATCAGCTTACGACTAATCCAGAACCGAATGTTCTCATCCAAAAGGACGTCCTAGGCTGATCGAACCTCCTAGTCTATGCCCCGCAAAGATATTTTGATATCAAAATAGGAAATCAAAATCAAGTTAAAAACTTGAAAAGTATAGAAGTGAATCAAAGTTAAATTTTAGAGACAGTAGAGTACTCTGCAATGGCAGAAATGAGTCGATATAAATAATGAAGGTGTCAAAGTCAGCCAAAACCAATCCAGCAAATATGGAAAACAACTTGAACCATCTCCATCTTCTCCAATTGGGCCCTCTTCATCAACATGCACCTACACATCACGTGCACCATGCTTCATTTTCTCTACCATTTCTTTCTTTCTTTTTCTTTGAAAAAGAGAGCAATTTTCCTTTCAATTATTCTTCATAGATGGAAGGAAAATTTGCAAAAAATAACTCAACTTTTGGGGGTAGTTACGAAAAATAGCATAAACTTCTATAGTTGCGGTAAATATCCCCAATTGTGGCGAATATCGTTGCAGATCGTCTCGCGTCTAGTGCTTTTAATTTTCAAGTTGGTTTTCATGTATTGCTTGCCCCGCAAGAGGGGATTTATTTACTGTTACTTGATGATGTTAGGGTCGGGCTATCCCCCGTTTGCTGACTACTTAGCCCATTTCTTTATTATTAATAAAATGCTCCCTTGAGGAGCCGGAGAGTACCGTCTCTCCTTCTACCAAAAAAAAATATCCCTAATTGTGGGGTAAGTAGTGATTCTACGCCTAAGCATTAGAGCGGTTAAAATTTGACCCGCTAGGTCGACCTGACCCGATCGATCCGTAACCCGCAACGACCCGACCCGATTAATTCGTAACTTGTAATGACCCGACCCGATCTATCTGTAACTTGTAATGACTCGAACATGGCTCAATCCGAACCAGAAATGACCCAACCTGATAACAGGTCTACTGAGCATTGATTTTAACGATATTTTTGTATCACTAACAATCGTATTTAACGTTAATGCTGACCATAAGCAATCTTAATAAGGCACAAATGTCAATATCACATGATTGTTAACATCATCATCATCATCATCATTGACTCAGTGAGACTCCGTTACAGCGAAATCACATGACTGTTAAGAATAAAAAAATATTGTATTTAACAATTCTTAAGCTAGTAATTTTCTCTATTTTTCATAACTATCTCCAAAAATTCAGGCTATTTTTCATAACTATCTCCAAAGTTGGGTTAGTTCATACATGGATTGAACATTTGAACTACATGAAACCATTATTTACTAGTTCTTGGTTGTAATTCTTCATATATACTCCTTTATGTCAATTGATTATACTGCTTTTTTTTGCAATAATTGACAAATTTCTTTTATAATTTATGACTCGGAAAAAAAAATGGTTGGATTGTCTAACTTATCCTATTATACTTTTTAAATTTTAATGGAAAAAACATAATCGTATAATTCAAGCTGTAAACTAAACCAAATATAATAAATTTTATTTATAAAATAAATATGTACTCGTTAGTCGTTACTCGTTAGATATGGGTTATGCAATTATATGTAGATAAGCTAGCTGGGGTTGCACTAGAAGTTGGACCTACCCCTTATAAAATTAATGATATATATATATAAATATTTCTTCTCTTATTAGTCTTGTTTTTGTATTTTATACGACCCTTCAAATATATATGTTCCTTGCAAGTTGTAAGATCAAATAATCCACCGTCCAACTACCAAGATAAAATTTAGTACCATCTACCAGAATCAATTATATGTAGTACTGACAATCTGACATACATATATAGTCAAGACAAGTGTTGTACTTAATTGAATAGTTAGGGTTAGGTTAATCATAAACAGTCTATGATGGGATCCTTAAACCTTCCTTTAATTTGTATGAGTACTTATCATGTTGTCTTAGATCTTAATACGTACTTTGGGTACGTTCATTTATGCTACATCTTTGTTGAGAATATACTATTTTCACGTCTGCAAATTAGGACTAAACAAGACCAGTATATAAGCTTGTGACCAAGGTTATCAGAAGTCCGATCCGATTCTACGACTCTAGCGATTCTACGATTTATAACACGCGAAACGATTCACGATCCCAAGTGGGATCTTAAATAATTTAGAATACAATATCGATCCGATCCCGATTTTACATACGATTTTAACGATCCTACCAACGATTCTTACGATCCTATAAAATGACAATTATGACTATAGATTATTAATAATTTCATTGTTAACGTATCATTTCCATTAAAATAGTTGACTAGTCCATCCTACAACATTTTTAATAATCAAATTAATAATATATTATATATAACAAAATATACAATCTATCAGGTTATCTTTGAATACTTTTAGTTATAATGTATGATCTTACGATTCAGCGATCCGATATTACGATCCGATCCAAAAGACCCTCAACAATCCAACCTAGAATCTCGATTCTGATAACCTTGCTTGTCACTTACTCCTCCTATTGTCAATTGTTTAAGAATGCTACACACCTTTTAATCGAAGGAGGTGTAAAAGTTCTTGATTTAGGAATTTGTTTGTTAATGTTTTTCTTAGGGTTCATATTTTTTTTGGTCGGAAGGAGAGACGACACTCTCTCTCCCGACTTTAATTAAAGTTTATATTTTTAAAAATAAGATTTTAGTTTTTAAATTTAAGTTCTTATCCAATGCTGGAAAACATGTTTTTATAAAACCTTTGAACTTCTTCATTCACTTCATATTGAAAAATATTTGTCAAAATATGTGAAATGACAATTACTTTTGAGAAAATTACAATTTAGGCTGGATTCATAATTCTATCTAAACATAGAATGCATGTAGTACCACAAATATATACAAATAGCCCATCATGAAGCTGACCTAACCCGCAAATTCGACCTGAACTGTCTGATAATTTTAGGGTTAAGATCCAAAAAATTGAACCCGAAACTTGAAATAAACCGAACACGATAGATTTGAAATCCGTTGGATTGAAACCCAAACCCCGTTGGGTTGACCGATTTAGTATATGTATAAATTTTATTTTGAAACTTATAATATATTTTATTATTAAAATACTTAAAAATAATATATTATAATTAACTATTACTATTTAATTAAAAATTGATTTTAATAATAATAAAAAAACGATATTTTAAAATCGTTGATCAACCCGACTCGATCGAAAATCCGCAACAACCCGACCCGATTGAACTACGACCCGCGCCGTAACAAATTGAACCCGAAATGACCGAACCCGCCTGACCCGGCCCGGTTGTTTTTATAACGTTTTAGGCTAATATCCAAGAAAGAGAAATCGAAGTAAAAATATCAATACAAATTCTTAGAAAGCGACGGTTGTTGAAAAAGGAAACCCTAAATAAAAGGTAGTAATTTCTTAGATTTTTCCTCTATCTACTAGTACTACACAATTTTCACATAAAAACTTTAGAAATTAATGGTGGTGAATGAAAATGTCACAATTCGCGAGACAAAGGCGACACTTGAAGCTGTAAAATGACACATGCACTACAATTCTCACTCAATTGTTTGTACACTATTGCTTACCTCTCTCCTTTACCTTAAAGCTTCCTTCACATTCTCCCTTCAATCTTCAATCTCATCTTCTTCTTCATCATCATCTCCATTCATTAATCCTCTCAAACACTTTAATTTTAGTTCTACCGACGAAACAATCAAAACCCACAAATTTTTTCTTACAAAAATTTGTTTTCTAGTTGATGATTCCATGGGGGACGAGCCCACTTTCTTGCACCTCCTCCACCAAAAGCCTCAATTCAACCACCACCACATCAAAGAAGACGATCAAATCGCCGCCGCGGGCGGCGGCGGATCGGGGTGGCCGCAATCGGCGCCGAGCGCCGCCCTGCCGCCGCCAGCAGCGGCGACGAAAAAGCCCTCGCCGAAGCGCGCCTCCACCAAGGACCGCCACACGAAGGTGGACGGCCGCGGGCGGCGGATCCGGATGCCGGCGCTGTGCGCCGCCCGCGTCTTCCAGCTCACGCGCGAGCTCGGCCACCGGACCGACGGCGAGACCATCGAGTGGCTCCTCCACCAGGCCGAGCCGGCCGTCATCGCCGCCACCGGCACCGGGACGATCCCCGCCAACTTCTCCTCCCTCAACATCTCCCTCCGCAGCTCCCGCTCCTCCGCCACCATCTCCGCCGGCCTCGGCCACCACCACCACTCCGCCGCCGGGGGTTACTTCCCGGGGCGGAGCTTCCTCTTCCCCGACGATTCCCGCCGCAGAGCTCTCTTATCGGCCTCTTCTGGCCTCGAGCTCTACGGCGGGCCCGCCAAGGACGATAACGCCGCCCCCGCCCGCAACCCTAATAGCATCCTACAATTAGTCGCGGGCGGGCCGGGCCCGGGCCGGGCTCTGCCCGACGGCTTCGGCGGAAACCTGATGGTGAGCAGCGAAAATAACAATAACAACAGCAATAACAACAACACAATGTGGGCGTTTCCAACTACTAGTAGCGGTGGCAACGGGTTTCACTTCATGAATCTCGCCACTGGCCCGATGGCGTTGCTATCGGGCCAGCAACCGGGCTACGCTATTGGCGGCGGCGGTGGTGGAGGAGGAGGAGAGGGGCAATTTGGGATGCTTATGTCTTTGAATTCATTTAGGAATTTTTCAGGCGACAATAATAACAATCATCATCATCATCAAGGGAATGATCAATCGAGTGTGATCAGCCAAAGTAGAGCAAGTGATCACCATGATGTTTCATCATCATAATAACTTATATTAATTCTAAATTTTGTGTTTAGTGTGGAATTTTTGTTCTTTGTTTCCCCTTTTTTATGTCGGTGTGTGTGTGTTTTGATGAGCTTTTGAATTAATTAATTGTTTGTGCCAAAGTTTATTGGTATTATTATTACGTACGTGCGACATTGAGTATTAATTAGGGCAAGATTAATACATCGTATGTGATTGATTTTTAATGCATTGTTGGTATTGACTTGATATTTTATATGAATATCATTGTTAGATGATAAAGTTTGTTCGTTGAGCTATTTTGGTTGGTTCATATTGTTGGATCCATTGTTTTAAAAATCCTGTTTAGACTTCGTTTATATCACTTCTAGATACTGAAAGGTCTCATCTTGCCTAGCTTTCTAGTCCATTCAGATATTCGTCGAGCTTTTAGACTACTCCTAGACACTGAAAAGTTTGTTCGTTGAGTTATTTGGTATGAGCATCCTCATGCTCATTGGCATTTATAAGTCTCTATATTAATTTGAGTCCATTCTAACTAAATTAAGTTATTATTTCATATAGTTCATTTCAGTTTTCCTTTGGTCTATTCGGCGCATACTCATGACATGTTCAGGTTATGGGTGCCCTCATCTTGACCCCCTAGATCCCGCTTGAGCGGTACTATACTACGCGATGATGATGATGAGTTATTTGATTGGTTCAGATTGTTCAATTCATTGTTCTAAAAATCTCGTCTAGGTCCTTTTAGGTTGCGTGGCGCTGGAAGGTCTCATCCTGCCTAGCTTTCTACCCTGTCTAAGCGCTCATCTTAGACCGCATAGGCAATCGTTCAGGCTACCCAAGCGCTAGACAACCCCTCTTCGTCTAAGATCCGCCTATCGTTTTTATATTAACATGGCCTAAAATTCTTACACAAAGACATTGTATTAGCTAGGTTTTATATGAATAGTGTATTATATTGAGCTTAGAATCTTAGATCATAAGAAGTTGAATTAGTTGAGACAGGTACAAAATACGTGGGAGTGAGAAGTTGAGAAGAACACACATGGTAAGAATCAGCCTTTCAGGTGGGTTTTCAGGTGGTCTGTTCCCCACTTCTTCCATATGAAAGTGCATCTCTGTAAATAGATTCTTTTTCTCTTTTTTTTTTTTATTTTGTTTGTGTTTGATAAATACACTTGTTGATGATAGATGATGAGCCAAAAAAGTGTAACAAGATAAGTGATTGAATGTCTTATAAAGGCCAATAATGTTTTGCCAAGTACTTGAGATTCATTTCACCTAGGGTAGGCTTAAAGTAAGGTAGTTTAATTAATTTGGAATTTTCAATAATTCTTATTTTGTTTGAATCAAATTTTTAATTCTATAAATCCTCTCACAAATAAGTATATTCTATGTAAAAAATAAATTCATAAAGAGAGAATATCGATATTATTATTATTATAGAATTATAATTTAATGGACGAGATTTTATCAACTCTATCAATAGAGGTTATTTAAATTTCAGTTGATACAATTCCATTGTTATTTGGGTTTCTAATATGATATTTTCATATGTAGAAAGGTGGACATATGTCGGTGTAGGGTGGGTGGAGCCATTCCATTACTGAACCCACTAGATCGAAGGTCCTATTTGTCATTCGCGTAACTTTTCATTCTACTTATCGATTGTTGCCCGTAGATTATTCAAGTGGTTAAGTAGATGATTTATTTGTTTCAATGTTTTCACTCAAATTTATAATAAATCACAAAATTACCGATAGACAAACTTCTATTTTGCAATACTAGTTTAAATGATCGATTACAACTAGTTTATAAAAAAAAACCACCAAAAAGATTAAAAAATCTAGAGTAGTTGGGAACCTAATAATAAAATATAGATATTTGTTACCGATATCCTATGGAATCTCCAAGTATTCTCTATTATTCACATTGTTCATGTGTTTAGAGAGGAGAATTGGGTGGCTGATAGACTGGCTCAGCTTGGCCATGTCTTCTCATTTGCTGCACTTGATTAAGGCATTAATCGTTAGAGTCCCTCTAATTTTTTACCTTAAAACAACAAAGATTTTTATACTAATATCTTATTCGAGGAAAAACGGATCGATGAATCAAATATACATTCACACATATCCAGATATCCTGTTAGAATACATTCACACATCTAAAGTTGAGACACTAACTTGTCTAGTATATATACCATTTGAATTATTCCTCCCGTTGTCAATTGGTTTTAAGATAGAATCCCACTCAGCTAATATGACAACTACCTATCTACTAATTTACCCATTACTCCCTTTCAATTTTCACCTATTTATTTAACTCGAAAATTCACCAAATGCATTAGAACCAGTGTGAAAACACCTTCATTTTCACAGTTGTCATTGAAAATTCGGTGTCGGAATTTAACAGTGACCTGGCCTGTATTTTTGGACTTTTTCATTCTTAACCCCAAATATTTTTTTTTGTACACTATTCACCTCAAAACATCAAACAACTCATCCTCCTCGAATTCCAATGCACTCTAGCTCTTCCATCCACACCCCCTAATTCCGGCCACTCAATTCAAAAGAATCCAATAAATTTATTTCCACCTTTTTTCTTTTCTTTTTTCCATTAATTCGCCCACCTTTTTCAAAACTCACACACTTTACCCTTTCATAGACCCAAGGTAAAGTTTTTGCCTCACTCTCAAAACCCTAAAACTCCACCATTATCAAACACAACAAGAACAAGAACAAGAACAAGATGGGTGGCTCTGAGAATTTTCTCACTGTTGTGGCCAACAACTTTGATGTTCTTGCCGGGTATTTAATCTCCTTCCAAATTACCATCAAGCGTCCGTTTGAATCGCCCAATTTAATTATTTAATACATTGCGCGATCCAAACGGACCCTAACAAAGTTATGTGGTTTGGCATTGAGATATTTAATCCTCTTTCTTTTGCAGGCCAGTTGTTGCTCTTGTTTATCCATTGTAAGCCAATTTACACTTTCCTCTTTGCACTTTCTGTCTCTAAAGCTTTCTCTACTTTTTTTACATTTTTTGTTTGGTTTATAATTTTGTTTTTAAATAGGCATGCTTCAATCAAAGCCATAGAGAGTGGCACTCGAGCTGATGATCAACAATGGCTTACTTATTGGGTCTTGTACTCGTTAATCGCTCTCTTCGAACTCACTTGTGCCAAACTCCTCGAATCGTAAGATCCCTCTAAACTCAAGTAGTACTAGTAGTAAGAAAATGTGTTATCGAGGAGCTCGGAATGTTTTAGATTACATTAAGGGCTTGTTTGGATCGCGCCCAATAATGCATTTTCTTGCATTATAATACATGATTTAATGCATTAAACTGAAAGACAATGCATTATTTGGTGCGATCCAAGCAAGCCCTAAGAATACAAGATAATGCATTATTTTAAAGTGTGTGCTTAGGGAAAAAGATTCAAGTGTGGAGAAGGGTGTAACAATTTTTTTAGATTTTGCTTTTTGTTTTGAACCAAACAAGGCACTAAATGAGCAAATGTGACAATGTGAACAAGGTTTCCAATATGGGGATATGCAAAGTTGTTCCTGACATGTTGGCTAGTGCTACCACAATTCAATGGCGCCTCTTATCTTTACAAGAACTTCATTAGACCATTCTACATTAACCCATATCAGAACACAACAATCTGGTATTTGCCCAAGAAGAAGAACATCTTCCAGCAACCCGACGACGTTTTGACCGCCGCCGAACGCTATATCGACGAGAATGGCACTGAAGCCTTTCAGAGACTCATAGCCAAGGTAAATTAAGTACTAATTTAAGTATGTTTATCAATTGGGAAAATTGCAGGAAGTGATCCAATCTTTGGGGATGGTTGCAAAAATAGGTTGAGTTTTCAAAGTTGCGACAAATTGGCCCAATTGAGTAGGTTGCACTTGTTTGCCTAGCATTGGTTATGGTCATGTGATGTTGTCAGTGAAAAAAAGTATTATCGGATACTTAGGCTAGTGGTCATAGCTCACAAACTATCCTATTGAGGCTATTTGTTGCAACTTTGAAAGTACAGAGTGTTTTTTGTGATTACCCGGACCGTTTTTTGCGATTTTACTTTGTCAATTTGAGTTAACCCTGGCATGTTTTTGTCCAAATTGGTTGTGGATAGTGGTCACAGTTCACAAACCACCTTAATTAAGGTTATTTGTTGCAACTTTGAAAGTACGAGCTATTTTCTATAATTACCCTCAAAAGCGGGGCCATTTTTCAGTTTTATCTTATCAATTTTAGTTAACCATTATCATGTTTTGTCCAAATTGGCTGAGGCTAGTGCTCACAATTCACAAACTACCCTAATTGAGGTTATTTGTTGCAACTTTAAAAGTACGGACTGCTTTTAGCGATTACCCTCAAAAGTGAGGCCATTTTTTGCGATTTTTACCTTATCAATTGCAGTTAAGCCTTGTCATGTTTTGTCCAAACTGGTTGAGGCTAGTGGTCACAATTCACAAACTATCTTAATTGAGATTATTTGTTGCAACTTTAAAAGTACAGACTATTTTCTGTAATTACCCTCAAAAGTGGGGCTATTTCTGCAATTTTACCTTATCAATTTGAGTCATGTTGTGAATTGAAATTGTGCAGGCTGATCAGAGAGGAGGGAAAGCGAAGAAGAGCAATTACATGGCTTTTGATGAGTATGATGGTGGAGGGAATTACTCAAAGAGGAAGAACAATTACATGGCTTTTGATGATGATCGGTATGATGGATTCATGGATACTACTGATCGATGTTGTGGAATGTCTTATCCTATGAAGGTTTCATCTACTAATCGTTATAAGGATTGGTGGAAAAATGCGCACTGAATTTTGAGAAAATTCGGTTGGTGGATCGGGGTTTCTAACTATTTGCAATTGTACCCCTTGGTTATGTATGTACATTAAATGTGATGAAGAAGAACAATTGGGACAATTTTGTAATTTAACTGAGATTCTTGGGGTCAATTGTCAATTACGTTTTATGTTCTCTTCTTATCGCTATTACCTGATATGTTAGTTGCAATGCGTTTATGTAGTTGATCCCAAAAAATCCGATTAATACGACTGTTTGGTAACTGAAGTTGAAATGCGTTTATATTATTATATAGCTGATACTAGTTCATATTTCGCACAAAAAATAAGTGTGGGGACATATACTTTTCTATACCATCTTTCACATTAAATTTAACCATCATCAATTACCCTTTATTGAACACATAATAACTTATCTAAAAATTAAGTATCTTATTTCATCTACTCCCTCCGTTCCTTTTTGTTTGTCAAAAAGGACGGAAAACACATATTTTAAGGGAGTATGAAGTTGTATTGGGTAATTGTGAAGTTGTATTGGGTGAATAAAAAGTTGTATTGAGTGAATAAAAAGTAAGGAGAAGGATAAAATTAAATTGATTTTGTAATGATGTTAACCAATAGAAAAAAAAAAAAGAGGAGAGAGAGAGAGAAGAGTAAGATTGTATAGGGTTTTGGAAAATTTTGACAAATATTAGGGGACACTTTTTGGGATTTTTGACAAACTTAAAGGGACGAAGGAAGTATTAATTTCAGCATTAACCGTATCAACATCAACTGATCAACTCGTATAAGTATATCGTTGTCGAACAGAATCATACTCATACTTGCTAAGGTTGAACAAATAACTATTAAATCACAAAAATCCAAAGAATATAACAAGTTGATAACATTGAAAAATGAAAGATTTTAACTCTTCATTCAATGTCAATAGTGATTTATAAGTAATTGTTATCACAAAACAAAATAATACTAATAATTAAGTTACTTTTCGGCGTGAAAAAAGTTAATGGGTATGAGTATAAATTCCCATTATCACCTTAATCACTACCTTTGGAAGAATTGACATATCAACCATCATGAGTTTTTCTAGAAAGCAATTAGCATGTATTAAACTTTATTGATCAATTTATAACCTTTTTTTTAATATAAACATAAGATTTTGGACCTACACATATGATTATATGAAATAACCTGAAAATACTTCTTAATTTTAAAATTATTCTTTCAGGAAACAAATAGTCAAGGAACCCATTTTTTTATGAGAAAAAGAATTAGGGGTTCTCCTAAACAACAGGAGAACGCTCTAGAGCATCTTTACAGATAATGTTCTGAAAATCTGAGTTGACTGCGAGCGGGACAGAAGAAACATGACAGAACGATCTAACAATGAAGTCCGCTACAGAGTTGCACTCCTTGAAGACGTGCGCGATACTCCAACTCTGAAAATAGATCAATAAGTAATTGATATCAGACCTCATCAACTCAATCTTCCGCGGACATTGCCGGTCGGATGACGGTAACCCATGTTTACAAGTTTTGCACAAAACTCATCAAATTTATTTGAAGCTTCATTAGAAGGGAAAAAAAAGAGAGAAATAAGTATTTTTTGAAAGAATGAAGGCCCACGAAAGAATCCAATAGGCCCAATAATAATTTTGGGCCTGCACATCTCCAATGATGACAAAAAGAAAATGCTGACTGTTCAATCATGGTTCCCACCACAACTCCCAGATTCTGCAGTTAATTGCGGGAGCCACAGAGGCTGCTTACGTGGCATCCCAAAAGAAACGAGAAAATAAAATAACAACAACAACAAAAAGTTTTATTTTATTTTTTCGGTCTGAAATTTAAAAAAAAAAAGGTTTATTACAACAAGTCAAGAACAATTTCATTACACGGGAGAGAAGAAATAGGAGATGCCAAGCCTGCCGAACAGGTTCGCACGTTAATCCCCCAATTTCACCGAATCGATTCCATCTTCGTCTCAAGGGAGAGAGAAGAAGGATTAAGCTGAGCAAATCCCTGGATTGCGAGCTTTTTTTTTTCGTTGTAATCTTACAACACATTGAATCTAAGCTCCGAATCGCTTGGAATTTCGATTTTGTTATTGTGATCGTTCGTCTGGTCAATGCAGGTACAAGATTCGTCCGATCGTTATTAATTGGAGTTGTTTTCTGTGTAATCCGTTTCCTGGAATAGTTTTTGCTCGGATACGGATTCGGAAGAGGTGTTCGTGGACGGAGATACTGCGTTTGTCGATAGCTAGGGTTCACGCATTTCAGCGGGATTTCTTGAGTTGATTGAGCAAGATTGGGGATAATGCAGAGGTGATCAGTTTCTTTAATAGAGTAATTTCATCTTATTTTGAACTCTGGTTGATGTGAGTGTTCGATTGCGTTGAATCGCTTTCTATTAAGAGTTGCTGGATTATGGTAGTGAGATTGGGGGAGTGGTTTCTGCTCTATAGTTTAGAGTGGAGTTTGTGTAGAAGAATACTTTGATGGAGCTGAGTTTAGGAACTTACTGTATTTGGGGCTCTGCTGATGGATATTTCTTCAAGAATTGGGGTTCTGCAACTTAAATGGGTGATTCACAAAGGGGTAGCCCCGCCGAGAGGGATATTGAGCAGGTACTGTGCTTTGATTTTACTCCATCTTTATTCTATGCTTGTTGTTGTAACTCAATCCATTGCTTTATGATCTTAACTTTAGTCATGCAAAGTGTATCTGTCTTCAAAAGGATTGATGCAGTAATCAGAAGAAACAAGTACAAAATTGGTCTGTTAAGTAGTAAATCTTCTAGTTAGTTAAGGTGATGTGCGGCATTGCGAAAATTGCTACTGCTTCTGCTATAGATTGAGCATTTTCTTCTTTCAATTCCTAAAATTCTAAAAGTTCATTTGTTTGGATGGGATTAAAGGATCTTACACTTGGCTTGATAATAAAGGGGCAAAACCAGTTTTGTATTTTTATTGTTGTAATAATTGGTAGCCTGTCCAAATGAGTAGTTGAGCATTTTTTTTGGGGAGACATCTAACATGTCAACCGTGTTTTGTAATCTGTAGGCTATCACTGCATTGAAGAAAGGGTCCACATTGCTCAAGTATGGCAGGAGGGGAAGGCCTAAATTTTCTCCATTTCGACTGTCAAATGTAAGTCATTGATATTCACCAGTTATACGTGAATGCTTCGCATCCTCCACTTCATGTCACAACCATAAAAAGGAAAAGAAGTTGTCTGGAAATTATATAAACTTTTCTTTGCTTAGAAAAGGAGTGGGTGTAAAGCAATTAATCAATATTGCATTAGTTATATTTCCACATAGTGCATGGTGACAGGGTAGGGTCTTGTTTCTCTAAGATGGATAATCATTGTTTTTTTGCTAAGTTGTCTCTACTATTTGTCCAATTTCATCTTTGCAATCTTTTTTTTTTTTTTGTTTAGGATGAATCTTCACTGATATGGTATTCAGGAAAAGAGGAGAGACAGATTAAACTAAATCAAGTACTAAGGATTATTCCTGGACAACGGACGGTAATTCCTTTTTTACCACCATTCCCTCTGTCTTTGATATTATTGGATTTTAACTGGGCCTTGCAGCAGTAGAACTTTTGTGCTGATGTTTTAACTGTTATATAAATTGTTATTTTCCAGTACTAGGCTTTCAGCATCTGATAGTGAGATTTTATTAATCTTCTCTAGAGTAAATTCTAATTTCATTCTTAGCAGTTTTCTCTTCGTCTAAAAGAAGTAAATCATAGCCAAAATTAATCAATTAAGAAGATGTGTAATCTGATCAGAGGTTTCACAATTGACATTCATATAAATAAAACAACATAAATTTGGGCTAAATATTGTGTGTCCCCTAAAATTTCTTAAGTTCTTTTTCTGATTTTCCATTACCTTAAATTGTATGTAGTCATCTTGGTTAACTGTTCATGATGAATGGTTTATTTTCATGTCTGACAGGCTACTTTTCAAAGATATCCCCGGCCAGAGAAGGAATATCAATCATTTTCATTGATATGCAATGATAGATCTTTGGATTTGGTAAGTTTAACAAGTTTTCATGATTGTTCATATTGTTGGATTAAGACATAAACTATTTTTACCACAAGACGTCACTTTGCTTTTGAGTAGATGGCAATCTTGGGTGCAAAATATTATTTACATCTGTATTTTGTGGACGTAAAGTATTTGGAGTTACTTTAATTCACTTCTTACAAACAAATAATTTCTCATTAACTCTTTATGAGCACATCAGATTTGCAAGGACAAGGAGGAAGCAGAAGTTTGGTTTGTTGGTCTCAAGGCACTGATTTCAAATGCTGGATGGCGCAAATTAAGATCGGAAAGCAAGGATAGCATTCCGTCATCCGAGACTCCTCCAAATGCAAGGAAAATTTTCCAGTCATTTGCTGCATCTGTTAGTAGCTAAATCTGTTACCTTTCTATAACTTCTGTTGCTGAAATGCTGATTAGTTGAGCACTTTGGTTTATATTAAGTCTTTTCTAATCCAATATAGATTTACTTAGAATATTTGGTTTATGTATGACCGCATTCAGGATCCAGGGGAACTGCAGAGTGCTTCTTCTGAACTTCAACCACAAGGTGGACTTGGAAAGGCATTTTCTGACTTAATTCTGTACACTGCAACATCCAGCAGCCAAAATCTTGCTGAATCCAGTGGAAGTTCTCTCACTGTTCCATCCGTTAGTGTAGATAATTGTAATAACCGAAGCTCTGCATCTGACAACATACGGGTTAGCCTATCAAGTGTTGTTAGCTCATCTAGCCAGGGTTCCTGTTATGAAGATTTTGATTCATTGGGAGATGTCTTTCTCTGGGGAGAAGGTCTTGGTGAAGGGATCCTGGGTGGTGGCCCTCAAAGAGTTGGTAGTATAAGTACTAACAAAACCGATGCTCTTCTGCCGAAGGGACTTGAATCAACTGTGGTACTCGATGTTCAGTATGTTGCTTGTGGTGGACGTCATGCTGCCTTGGTCACAAAGCAAGGAGAGATCTTCAGCTGGGGAGAAGAGTCAGGTGGAAGGCTTGGACATGGAGTAGAAGTAGATGTTCCTCATCCAAAGCTCATAAACTCTCTCACTGGCATAAATGTTGAATTAGTTGGATGTGGTGAGTATCATACATGTGCTGTTACTGTTTCAGGTGACCTTTTCACATGGGGCGATGGTACTCGCAACTCTGGCCTTCTTGGCCATGGAAGTGAGGCTAGTCATTGGGTTCCTAAAAAGGTTACCGGCCTTATAGAAGGTTTGCATGTCATGTATGTCTCCTGTGGGCCTTGGCATACAGCAGTTTTATCTTCATCAGGTCAGTTGTTTACGTTTGGAGATGGAACTTTTGGTGCCTTAGGTCACGGAGATCGTACCAGCATTAGAAAGCCAAAACAAGTGGAAGCTTTAGCAGGGTTAAGGACAGTTAGGGTTTCTTGTGGTGGTTGGCATACAGCTGCTGTTGTTGAAACCGTAGCTGAAATTAGTCTTGCTGATTCCCTAGACAGATCTTCATTAGGTAAGCTGTTCACCTGGGGAGATGGTGATAATGGTCAACTTGGACATGGTGATAAAGAAACCAGATTTCTTCCAGAATGTGTAGCATCAGTAGAAGACTTGAGCTTTACTGCAGTTGCATGTGGGCGTGATTTTACAGTAGGGCTGACAATTTCAGGACGAGCATATACAATGGGCAGTGCTAAGTATGGACAGCTGGGAAATCCTGGAGCTGATGGAATGATTCCTGTTCGTGTTGAAGGTAAAATTGCACATAGCTATATTGAGGAAGTTGCTTGTGGTTCACATCATGTTGCAGTGCTGACTTCGAAAGCAGAAGTTTATACATGGGGAAGGGGTACAAATGGACAATTGGGGCATGGAGATACAGATCATAGAAAGGAACCTACTTTGGTTGAATATTTCAAGGATAAGCAAGTGAAGAGTGTAGCATGTGGAACAAATTTCACTGCAGTTATTTGCCTTCATAAATGGATGACAAGTGTTGATCATTCTGCCTGTACTTCTTGCCATAATCCATTTAATTTTAGAAGAAAACGTCATAACTGCTACAATTGTGGGCTTGTTTTCTGCAAAGCGTGCAGTAGCCGAAAATCTCTGAAAGCTTCTCTTGCTCCAAACATGACAAAGCCTTATCGGGTCTGTGATGATTGTTTTTCCAAACTGAAGAAGAACGTTGATCTTGTTCAGCCTTTGAAAATTCCCAGACCTGCTAATAAAAATAACGTTCAAAAGTCCAGTGAGTCATTCGAAAAAGAGATGGGTTTCAAATTTGTTGGAAACCTCTCCAGACTTTCGTTTGTTGATACCATAAGGAAAAGCGATGGTGGGAGTTCAAAGTCTAGTAGTGTAAAACTGGAAAAATGTGACAGTGGTGGTTCTCTCATTGGAGCTGAAAATAATTGGCCAGTATTCCAACCTAGTGCTTCACCACCACCTCAGTTTGGAACACGTGTGTCGGCCTCTGCTCCTGGCTCCAGGATAGTCTCCAGATCATCATCCCCTATTTCATTAAAGCCTAAAGCAGCTGGATCTGTTCCATATCTCAGTCTCACTGCATCAGCTGAAGTTAGTAGAGATAGCTCACTGCTTGTGAATGGGAGATCAAGCCAAGAAGTTTTTGAACTAAGAGCACAGGTATGCAACTTTATTGAAATATCATATAGAAAATGTTGCGAATACAGTTTGTTTGTTCCTTTGTATATTTGTTTCGCAAGAGGGACTCTATAAAAGTTGTTGGTTCAAAGAATAATGTGGGTTATTAAATTTTGTAACGGAAAAAGATGTAATTTTAAGGACCAAAAGTCTAGAGAACCATTTACCGGCTTTAGTAGCATTAATAGCTACTCTTGTTGTACTCATAGTAAATGCAGCATGTGGTTATTCTCAATAAATATCACATGTGTTACATTGATCATTATGATGCTTGTGATGCTACAAAAGTTTGATCTTTGTTTTGTAATAGCTCTTCACATTTGCGAAATTGCACAGGTGGAAAGACTGACCCACAAAATTCAGTCTCTGGAGTCTGAGCTAGAGAAAACATCAAGGCAACTTAACGAGGCTAAAGCAGTGGCAGCTGATGAAGCTGAAAACTCAAAAGCTGCAAAAGAAATCATCAAGTCTTTGACTGCACAGGTCAGTTATATGCTGTACAAAAAAATTCATTTTGTTATGAAAAAAAAAAATACCATGAGCATTATATGTTCATTCTACACTGCAAAAGAAGATTATGATTCTCTCTAATTTTTTTATTACATATACTGCTTGAGAGATTCTCTCTAATCTCATGTTTTTGCGAACTAGATGTCAATATCCTTCATTATGAAAATGTAACATCTTAATGTGTGACAGTTAAAGGAGATGGCTGTTCATAATGGAAACAGCAAATTAGATCTTCCAAATGGCTCCTTTGATGCAAATCTGGCCTCTGATAACATTTCCCTGACAACAATGACGGCGCCTCCAAAAAGCGAAACCACATTAGCTAATGGAACCAAACCACAAACTGAGAAATCAGAATGGGTTATACAGGATGAGCAAGGGGTTTATATAACTCTTAGCTCCTTGCCAGGCGGCGGCACTGAACTCAAGCGTGTCCGATTCAGGTAACTTTGGATTATTATCAACTCATCATCATCATTGACCCAGTGAGGCTCCGCAACAGCGGAATCTGGGGGTCAAGATGGGGTACCCCTGCCCAAGGGAAAGGGGGTACGCCTGATAGACCCAAGAAAAACTGAAATTCAGCTATGTGACAATAATAACTGAATTTAGTTAGAATGCACCAAAATTGATATAGGGACTAAATCCATCTCAAAGGCAGTGTATAAAAGCCAATGAGCATGAGGATGCGCCCCAAATTGGATTATTATCAGTTCAACTAATGGAAAAATGCTTTGACAATATGAAAAGTTCATCAATTGTATGAGATCATTCTGGGTCTAAGTTTTAATTGAACAGAATGAATATGTGTTGTTCTGTTTTCGCAGCCGGAAACGCTTCAGTGAAGAACAAGCAGAGAAGTGGTGGACTGAACACAGCAACAGTGTACTTGAACGCTACAACATAAAGAAGCAATAGAGGAGAAACAAAAGCATGGCATTCTCATTAGTCATCATCACTTTTAATTGCTGAATGGCTTTGAAGTTTCAACTGAACTTGTGAAACTCCACGAAAATGGAGTTGAGATAGTGGGGAAAGAGTAGTGGACTAGGAACATGAGCAAACTGTACTAAATGGCTGCTAAGGCTCCGTTCGGCAACAAGTAGCGGGAGCTTTTTCCCCATTCATCTAGCAGAAATTGAAGCTTGTGAGGAGGAGCTTCTTCAATCCGCTCATTTTTCCGCTCCAGCTAGCTGAAAATGCTCCCAATTCCGCTAGTGCCGAACGGACCTAAAACTTGTGTGGAAATGAAAATCAAGCCCTGTGGTCATTAGGGTTTAGTTTTTTTTTTTTTTCTTAAGTGGAAGCATACAAAACACATCTTGTATAGAGTAGAAGGTTTGATCTGATTGTACACAGCACAATCATTTTACTTGTAGTTTTTTTTTTTGTGTTATACTTAGAATGACAAAGACGCTTACGTACATTTTTGTTGCAAAGTAACCACTCTCCAAATGAATTTAGCTTTTTTTTTATTTTTAGAGAACTATTAATGTGTTGCTTATCTTAAATTGCTTGCTTAATTAATGTATTATATAATATAATAATACTGCGGAAAGTGGCAATCGTATAAGCCCCTATAGCTCAGTGGAAGAGCGTCAGTCTTGTAAACTGAAGGTCCGTAGTTCGATCCTGCGTGGGGGCAATATCATCAATTTATTATTTTTATATTTTTTATACAAAAATAATGTTTTTTATTTAGTAAGGAAAGGAATTAGTGGCATGGGTTGGTTCAAATTCAAATTTTAAGTCAAGCATAATCATATTAGGTTTAGAAATTTTTCAAAATTCGGTTCGGTTTGAATTTTCCAAATAATAACCTTCTATCTACCTAAAAACCGAAGCCGAATCGACTTTCGGTTCACCTTAAACGAACTTTTGGTTTTCAGTTCGACTCAGTTTTAAATCGATGCTCAACCCTAAGTGAAACCGACTCAGCGAGGAGCCGCTCTAGAACATCCACACGAATAAAATCTTCATAATCGTGTAGCATTGTTGTGATTAATTAGGTGCAATCTTCTTTTCTCGAACCTCTTAGGTGAAACCTAGCAATTCAATTAGTTATTGTGATTAGGTGGTATTGTTGTATATTTATATCTCCAAAATCTAACCTAAGTTAGTCACAATACGTACTTGAATTTGAGGCGCGAGGCAGGTGGGATTTTAATCCATATCAACATCAATTGGACATTGCATGCCGGTCCCCAAGAGGGCAATTTTCTAAGTCTCTATCTATCTTGTCATATCTTTTTTATTATTTTTTTCTTTAGAATTTATGTGTTATATGTTATAGAGGTCGGTTCGAATTCGGTAGAGTTGGTTAGAAACTCTATGAATAAAGTTCTAAAATCCTATAGTAATTGGGTGAACCCTAAAAAAATAACTAAAGAGTAAAAAAATTAAAAGTAGATTTGGTGAAGAAAGATCTCATCTTAACCATTGATTTTTGATTGAACGATTGTGATCTTTCTAACTCTACCCATAGAGTTAAATTGCAATTCTACTGGAGCACAATCCGATAGCGGTGTATACAGATCGGTTTGAACATGGAAATCAAACCGAACCAGGTCATAATCGGAATCAAATCGAATTGGGTTACAATCCGAAATGACCGAACCAAATCAAACCAAAACCGGCAGCTCACGACCTTTTTTTTTTGGAAAAATTTGAAAGAGGTGTTGGCGGCTCATCCCTAGTTTTGATTGTTTAAACCGGCACAACGACTAATTTGGTCAATTTCACTAAAAAAATTTTATTAAAAAAATGAATCGGCCACTTCAAGGTTAGCCCAGACAGTTTAGCCATGAAATTAGAACCGGCAATTTCGAAACTGTGTGCATCTCTAAAATTGTTGTTATTATAACCTGATCATTTTATCCTGATAAAATTTTCGTTATCTCGTACATGAAAAATTGGCATATAGATACGATGTGATGTTATATACTCAATTCGTCCAGAATTATTTTAGGATTTGTCTTAAAAATTAAAAAATTATTTTATTTAACTTAAATACTTTTAATTTTGTTGTGATCTTTCCATTTCTATTATATATTTACGTAATTATTTTTAATTAATTAATTAATTAGGATAATATCGGGAAAAAAAATGTGTTAAAATATGTCAAACGACAAGTATTGTTGAACAACAAATTAGGCTAAAATGACATACATTTTCGAACGAATTGAGTATTTTACTATTCATTAATCAGTCAAAGTTGGAAGAAAAAAATGACAATTTTTTTTTGGAAGAAAAAAATGACAATAAGGCCACTAATACTATCACAATCCATTAACCGTCCATCTCGATTTAAAAACCACTTTTACGTGTACAAATCCAATTTTGAGTCTATCTTGGCTAGTCTACCAAGTTATGCCCTCCCATGAATCAAATAGAAACAACTCAACAAAATTGAAGAGAAAAGATCAAATATAAATTGGTACATAAAATCTAGAATTAGAGATGTTTAATTAGTCAAAAAGTTTGTCTATTTTATATTGTTTTTATCCTAGTTTTGATAAAGTTTGGCTAGGACACATTGAAATTACGTGAAAAATGTATGGAGTGATAATAAATAGCCTTATCAAGTTGTCGTGATATTGAAGCTAGATTTCTTAATAAAAGATGGTTTCCACTTACGTACTAGACAGATTCAGTGGGAAACATTTGACATAACTTGCTGATTTAACGAAAAAAAAGAAAGGATATGGGTGTTGGGCTAACTTATCATATTAATTTTTAGAATTTGTCACAATTTAATATGTTATTGTGTCTTAAATCTGTCATTGATTGATATCCATCAGGTATTTCAAAGGGTACGGTGTGGCAAGAGTTTGAGAGGCGGACGGTGGTCTTTTGTAATTCCGAAATTCGAATATGTTGTCTCTTAATAAATATTGGTTCTTCCACCAAAAAAAAAATATTGGTTCTTTTTTTGCCTTTAAATGTAGCCAATACAATGTCGGTGAGCATGTATATTTATGTGTTCTTATTATTGTTCTTGTTAATACTTCCGTATAGAGTTATATAGTCCTAACTCAACACGAGCAAATACATTTTTTACCTCTAAATATTGATAGAAGACAGTATCAAATATTTAAAATTCAATTTAAGCTTCTTAAAATAATAATATTTTTTAATTTATATTTATTTAAAATTAAATATATATTTTTTTAAATGTATTAATTTTCTGTTAACGTTTTAATTCCTTTAAATAGTATCCATAACTTATATCCGAAAGATATAGTTTAGAAAAACCGATAAATATTTTTAAAACTATTTAACATAAGAACATACGTTAGAAAAACCAATAAATATGTACGATTCTTTAGTAAACGCACAACAACACAAAAACGTGTAAGAAAAACATTGAAAAAAAGGACCAAATATTAGAAAGTAAGAAACAAAAAAAATGCAATTAATCAAAATTCAGGAAAGGGTCTAGAAGATGTCTTGGATCTTAATAAGTGGGTAGTTTGGATAATTGTTTTCTTTGTTGTTGATTTTTCAACATTATTATTGCTTAACGCGTGGAAAATTAAAACACAATTGAAGTGATATTTGGGTCCTACTAGTACCACCTATTTGTGAATATTGTAAAGGTCAATATTCTTGGTCGCCTTCAATAATAATCAACCTCGATCTTCTTCAACAAAGTAGAATGTCGAATTAGTATATGACAAAGTCCGATGAGTTGATAATATGAGAATTATATTGTAACGAATTTAGTATACGAGTTTAATGAGATTTTGATTTAAAATTATATGATAATAGGTGAAATAATTCATGTGATTATATACTCGATATTTTATGTATAAGTTTTTCATATGGAAAAAACTCTCAAAACGTCCTCTTAAGTATCAATGGGCCTAATACAACTACCTGGGCCAATTGACACTTAGACACAAATCTCTCAAGGATTGTGAACCGTTATATTTGGATCGGTCGTTCCTTTATTGGCTTGCTGCTTAAATATACCCATAAGGTCGGCAAGTCCGAAGTGATCCCTCCAAGAGGCTGGCAAACACACATACACCTTTATTGGGCACACATACACCTTTATACAGCAAGTCTGAAGAATCTAGGAAATAAATCCACACCGAAACCTCCTCCTAATATCATGATAAATTTCTAAGAGTTTTCGGGCTTGCCGACTTCATAAGCTCTTTTAGACATAATTTGACATATCAAAAGATTAAGGTTTTCGGCATAAATTGTTCCTAAAAATAATTTTTTGTGTAGATGATCGATGAGGCTTAATTTGACATATCGAAAGATTAAGGGCCCGTTTAGTTATAAATTATGAAAACCAAAAAGAAAACAAATCGAATTCACTATAGAACAACGAGGCTTGTGATACATTAATAAGAAAAAAATTATCCTTGTTTACATATTCGATACCTTTTTTCCATACAAAAATAAAATTATAGTTTTATTTCTGTAATATAGAAGTAGGTTATAAAATGGTGAAATCATTCACTTCCACTTCTTCTCTAAATACACCAATACTAAAAGCCGCAAATTATGATAAAAAAAATATTTTTTAACAAATTATTATATACTAAAGTGGATTAGATGCATTTTCTTTTCTATTGTTGTTTCTATAGACTATTTATGTAAAAATTTGAAAAATCTTGCATAATGTTGGAGGAGTCATATCTCACGTCGAACTATATAACAAAATATCCAATAATATGTAAAGGAAGGTGAAACTCTACTCATTGGCTTAAGATTTTGTGTTAGAAGATAGATCTCGATCTTATACGTCTAAATAATTAAAAAATCGACACGCCGCCTGTCTAATCACGGCTCATTAGAATTTGACATGGTATCAGATTAGGTCCGAGCCTTTTTTCATGGGTTTGGGTGTACGTATAAATAAAAAGAGATTGAGACGCTAAACCCGTTAAAAAATACGAAACTATTCAAGTGTTAACTAGGTCAGTTAATTACATCCTGAGGGGCGTGTTGGAGGAGTCATTATATCCCACATTGAACTATATATACAACACAATACTCACTAATATATAAAGGGAGATTAAACATTGCACGTTAGCTTAAACTTTTAAGTTAGAAGGTAAATTCCTAATTTATATGTCTAAATGATTAATAATCCGATACATCACCTATCTAATCACGATCTGCCGAAATTTAACACATAACTAAAGTAAGGCCATGGATCTAGACAAAGGGGAGGTCAAGTCAAGCCATTAGTCTGGGTTTGGATCCGTACCAAATCCAATGTAACGGCCCGACCCGGCCCGTAAAATACTCAGATCTAAGTAGTATGAACACATTCAATCCGAACCTATCATCCACACACCGCAGATCACATCAGGTGTGGCCATAAAAACAATGGATATGTAGTGCTTTCATTTAAACCAAATTGTATATACATTGTTTGGAAATTTATTACGATTTATAGTTTCTATGATGTTGATTTTCAAGGATAGGTTGATTTGTAAACAACAATGGTTTAAAAAACGTTAGGTGGACCATGAACGGCGAGGAATTGCTTAACGTCTAGACGACAAGAGACGTTCCTAGACAGAGTTGACAGTTAGACAAGTTGGAATCTTCGAGCGCCTAGACGGATCCTAGACAGGATTTTTAGAACAATGATAAATAGATAGTATTGAGTCTTCAAATATTTTTCAAATTAATAAATTGACCCTAATACTCGATAAAGTATTATTTGGAAAACATTTTAAAATAACGATGATGACAAGTTTAATATAAGCTCATACCTATGTTAAAGTCGTGCATGATGATTGGAGTTGTCCTTGGAAGATTGAACTTGTTCGAACGGATATTCAGAGTCTGTTAGGCCACTTTCAAAGTTGATATATTTCTCACGCTTTTCGAAAAATCAATTACATTGCGGACTACATCGATGGATCGTTTCGATGTGTTTCCTCCTTTCCGATTGCCTCCGACCCGGTTCTCAATAACCTCAAGCGCAAAAATGTTCTAGGTTAATTTATCTCTTTATAGAGTAAATTTTCCTAATTTCTTTTCTTAAGGCACACCGCACACTTGTACTAGGTTTACCAATTGTTTTTATTAACATTTTTTTATCAATAGATAGGATCGAGTACGTCTTAAAAATATTTCAAGTAACTAATAACATACTCTTTAAAACCGACAAGTCATTCTGTTGCGGATTACATTGTTCAATCGTATCGTCTTGCCTTTTCATCTCTATTACAGTTGATCCAAATCTTCGAAACCTCATTTGTCAGAATACCCTAAATCAACCATGACTCGATGAATCTAATATAAGCTCATCACGAGGGTGACATGCCTGTCCCCACCTTCACGGGTCACGACAAGTTTCTACCAATTAATTGTTTTATAAACCAAGAAAAAAATATGTATATCTTTGGTTCGAAGTTATCAATCGGGTCGATAACTTTATGTTTAGTTATTTTTATTGTTTTTTTTATATCGAAATCATGTTCAACTTATTATGGATCTTAAGCTTCCAATCAAAAAAGCAACCCTAGCCCTAAAAATTTATAAACACCAGATTGAAATTTTTAATGACAAAAGAAAAACACTTTCAATGACAAATCTCGTGTTCATAACCTAATTGGTAAGAACATGGATATAAGTAAATTGATTTGTGTCGACTCATCCGACTTGATAAATATATAATTAAAAATTTATAATTTTCATCTAAATAAAAGGATAGGTGTATTTCACTTGTAATTCAAAATGAAAATTTTGGTTTATATGTTATTTTAATTGTCTTAAAAACACAAAAAGTAAAAAAATAATTATAAGTATTCAAGAATGTTTAAAATATAATTTTGGAGTAAAAATATTTTTGAAGCCAAATTAAAATAAGAATAAGCGAGAGTCGAATCCAAGACCTTCTAACATACAAAGTATCGCATAAGGTCGTACCTTCAACTACTAGGCAATTTCATATGGGACGGTTGAATTTTAACTTTATCAACCCGTTTCTAGGATTACATTTTAGTATTATAAAAAAAATCCTATCTTGGATTTATTGAAGGTATACTCTTAGACATATTTAGAGTTTATGAAAAAATCTGTTTATTTAAAACTATACTAAATTGACAATGATAATCTTTAATACATCTAGTCTTTTTTTTTTTAAACAAACTCAAATCATTACCAAACCTCATTAACCCTACATTAATAAGGCTCCGTTTGTTTCTATACCCCGAAATCGATTGGAATAGATTTCACTCATACACACCTCAAAGATAAGATATAACCTCGTGTGTATTTTAAGAAAATGGAAATGAGTTATACCCAAACCTTATTTCATACCAAACACCAAAAAGGATATAAAACATACCTAATACGATTTCTTATACCCTAGATATAAAACCAAAAGGACCCTGATTTATATAACAAATTAAATAAAATAAGCATAGCTAAACAATAATAGGAAGTAACAAAGATGGACAAAAGTTAGGTGACATTGGCAAGTTTATAACATATAAAATGTACTACAGTATATAATAAAAGAATTAAACGTTCTAACTTCTCAATTTTTCTACCACTCAAGGGTCCTCCCTGTCATTAATTTACAATACAAGAAGCGCACCAAACCGAAACCCCATATTTCAAAAACCACCCCTCATTTTCCTACTATTCACGTTTTACGCCCCTAACTTTCTCACTAAATCCAATTATACCCCTACATAAAAAGCTCAGACTGCAAAAGCGCATAATAGTTGGCAGCCTCATCTTCAATCTCAATCTCCCACAAAAGCCCATCTCCAAACCCCCCCTCCCCCGCCGGAAAAACCATCAGATCTCCGGCGCCGATCTCCGGCGCCGCCGTCTGGGCCTCGGCCGCCTCCGAATTGGGTATCCCGAGCTCGTCGTCGGAGGCTTCCAGAAGGTGCTTCATCATCCTCTCGCTCTCGGAGCAAGAATCGCTCATCTGGGTCTGATCGATTTGGGGGAATTCTTCTTCATAGATCTCTTGCTGAAGAGTTGTGATTAGAGATGAGAGATCTTGATTGGGCTCTTCCTCGTCCTCGTCGAGGATTGAGATGATGTCGTCGTATGATTTCTGCCTCTTGAAATTCATTTCCTCTGTAGTTTCCTCGTCTCTCTGCCTTTTCAAGGTCACAACCTCCATTTTCAAGAAAGAAGGGCTCTTTTTTGTAATTTTCAGAGTTTGGTGGGTTTTGTTTGAAGAGTGAGGGAGAAATAGAGAATTAGGGTTTGTTTGAGAGATTTGGATGATGGAATATTGAAATTGGAGGGGTTTTATATAGAGGTGGGGGAGGTGGTCAAAATGTTTTGTGAACAAATCAAGAAGAAATGGGGTAGAAATTGGAGAAAGAGAAAAGAAGGGCTCTTTTTTGTAATTTTGAGAGTTTGGTGGGTTTTGTTTGAAGAGTGAGAGAGAAATAGAGAGAATTAGGGTTTGAGAGAGATTTGGATGATGGAATATTGAAATTGGAGGGGTTTTATATAGAGGTGGGGGAGGTGGTCAAAATGTTTGTGAACAAATCAAAAAGAAATAGGGGTAGAAATTGGAGAAAGGGAAAAGAAAGGGGGGAATATTTAATGCGTGTTTATTAAGAGGGACAGAAAGATGCTTGGAAAATCACACCGGGGCCACCGGTTTAATTTTTTATATTTATGGGGAGAATAAATAAAAAAAGGGAAATTAATAAAATAAGAAGTAAAGTGAGAAGGTACTTGATTGTCCCAACTCCCCAGGTCCCGTACTGCCCACCTTTATTTTTTATATTTTTTAATGTTTTAATTTTTTAATGTTTTAATTTTTAAATTTTAAAAAGAAAAATAAAAAATAAACAGCGAATTGATTGGTCGACAGTGCGCAAGGTTGTTTATTCGTTGGGCAAAAAAACACGTCATAAGTTGAATGAATATTGGAGTAGTTGTAAGTTTAAAGACAAAAAATGTTTTTTTTAATAATAAAATTAATTCATTAATAACACAAATAATACAATCAGCTTATATTTCATGATACATATAGGCTTTGTTTGTCGGAACTAGTGGTAGCGAATAGTTGTATTTGTAATAGTAGTCGTAGTGGTTGACAGAACGGTTGAAGTTAGCGTTCTACAACAACAACAATAACAACAATAACCCAGTGTGGACCTGCCTCGGGTAGGGTCTGGGAGGCCAGGATGTACCCACCCTTCCCTCGACTTAGGATCGAGATGGTGTGTAAAAAAAGGCCTAAAGACCACAAAAAGGTGAAAAAAAACGACACCAAAGAGAGAGAGAGAGGGAGAGGGAGGGAGAAAGAGGTAGAGTGAAAACACAGCGACGCTGGGAGAGGGCCGACTAGCCTAGCTATCGCTCAACTATAATCTTCTCCCTCCAAAGGTCTCTACGGTCTGTCAGATCCACTGAAATGTCTAACAAGGTGAGATCCTGTCTTATAACTTCCTTCCAGTTCTTTTTCGGTCTACCCCTACCCCTGCGCAAAACGCTAAAAACCATCCTCTCACATCTTCGTTCTAATAAAATGTTAATGTTTGTTTGGTTGAGATAGATTTTGGTTTAACTTATATTTGTAAAATGATAAAATAGTACATTTGATTTATTAAAAAGCAATTAATTATCTTTTTCGTTGAGGATAGATGTAGAAAAGAATTTTCAAAAGCTATATCAAATGTTAAAAAGCTTTCTAGAATAGTTGCAAAAAATTAAACTTTTAAACGCTAAAAATAATTCTATCGTTGATTATACCAAATACCCTATTAGTATTTAAAATGAGATTTTAAAAACTAAATGTGAATGTTTAGCCTTAACAAACAAAAACAAAAACCTCATCCGTGTCTATGTTAGAAGCTAGCTATTATACATGAAAATCTATTTTATATATGATGTTATAAACATGTATATATGTATGTGACATAGGTATACAAGTGATCGATGTAACCTGTCGTCTTTGATACATTATATATCACTGAATAGTTGTACCTAATTCCCTTAAAATAAAAATAGTTGTACTTAACTAATTTTCAAGAACAAAAATATTTTTTACTCACGGGCTAGGGCACACCCACATTGCTTCTGATCACTTCATTTATAATCTTGTCCAATCTCGTGTGGCCGCACATCCATCTGAGCATTTGCATTTCAGCTACCTTCAGCCTTTGCTCTTGTGCTCTCGTGGTCGGTTAGCACTTTGCATTATATAGGATGGTAGGCCTAATAACTGTTTTGTAAAACTTGTCCTTTAACTTGAGTGAGACCTTCTTGTCACAAAGGACCCTCGACATTGATCTCCACTTTTGCCTTTTAGCTTGTTTTACGTAAGTAAAACAAATCTGAAATATGCTTAACTAAGACATATCTTTGACATATGTGTACATCTTTATCGATCTTAACGATTTTCGTATTAACTATATAACAATTTTTCTACAACGTCTTTAGAACATATTATAAGAATTTTTATTTGTGATTTTTTTATTGATTTAGTTTTAAGATTATTTAATTTTTTATAAGATTTATTATTATCTTCTTAGAATTTAAGTTTTAAATAAATTCTCTTTATTATGTGCACTTAAAATACATTATAAAAAATCAGTTATATAAATATCAAACTATAATATTCCATATATCAGCTGATAGAGAAATTGATATGGATATTAAATTATACAGAAATATCAAGAATACATTTTTTGAGAGAAAATATCAAGAATACATGGTGGCAATTTACTTTTATAGAATGATAATGACATGCCAAATATGAATGGTCTAGAAGGGTTTGATATGTGGAGCTATCAAAGAAAAAATAACAATTAATTAAAGAAAAAATAAAGAGGGGGTCTTTTTTGGAAAAGTAGATAGGAATAGATGGTAAAATATGTTAAAAAAATCAAGTTAGAATAATAAATATTTGAAAAATATAATTTTTTTTCTATAGTCAAGAATATGACTTAGAAAAATTTAGTCCCCTCTGAATCAAATTCCAGGATCCGTCACAGGTATAGACGTATAGTTATTAAGACTGTACAAAAAGATATTCAAAATAGTGAGGGGCGCGTAATTAGCTTGTCAAAACTCGGCTCGACATGACATTTTTAGAATTTAAATACAATTAAAAATTAATCGGTCATAGGAAGATTTGAACACTATTAATTCGAATATAATTGGTTTAAAATCAGAAATCAGTAAGGTTGATCCAAATTATTATTTTTTTAAAAATATAACATTTATTTTAAATATTATATTATGTTATATTATTAAAATATAAACTAATATATTTTATTAAATACTATTATTTTAATAAAATATTATTTTAATTATCAGAACACTTGACTCGTTGGGTTGACCCGAACCTACATGATAACCCATTATAACTCGACTTGATTTGATTTATAATCTGATTGACCCGAACTTGTAGTAAATCTAATTCGTAATAACCGAACCCAAACTCGATCGAACTGACCCGATAAACAGTTATAGGGACACACATTTATTTATTTTTATGAGAAAGGTAGTTAGAAGCAAGTTAATCCAAAAAGCGGACTTGTCTTGAAACATCTTTGAAGATAAGGTTGAGAAGATATGTGTTGGCTGGAAAAGGGTCTTATAATTTTTCATAATTAAATAATCACATTATAAGAAAATATTATTTAATATATTTTTATTTGATAAAGAGTATTATTTTTGGAAAACGAAAACCTTAATTTAAAATTAATAAATCTTATAAGAATATTTAAATATTTTAATCCCTAGAAATATTTAGATATTTTTAATTAGAAATATTTAGATATTTTGATTACCACTAACTTACCACATGAATCGTGGTAATGATAGTGTACAGGCATGTTCATGCATATTAATCCACGATAAATGTTTAGATGAGAGCTTAGTTTATGAAGGAAATAAAAATAATATAAAAAACATTAATATATCAAATCATATACGGAGTTAGAGCTGTCAAACGTCGGTCAGGTCGAGTTCGGGTCCGATTATTTGACTTATTTCGGATTCAGGTTGAGTTGGGTTCGGGTAGTAACGGGTCATCGGTCAAATGACTCAAATCGGGTCGGGTCATTGCGGGTTTTCGGGTGGGTCTGGCCGATCCAACATGTCAAGAAAATCGAATTTTTTACAATTATTATAATATTTTGTATTTAAAAAATGATGTTTAATAATAATCTATTATATATATATTAATAAAAATATATTATAATTTTCAAAATATATTTGATATATTCTAAAAATATAACAAATTGGGTCAACCCAACGGATTTCGGGTTAATTTGAACCCAACAAGTTTCGGGTCTATCAGGTTCGATTTATTTTAGATTTCAGGTTTAAATTTCCGGGTCTTAACCCTAAATTTTTTGGGCTGTTCGGGTCGATTTTTTGGGTCGAGTTAACTTTTGACAGCTCTATACGGAGTACATATGTGTATTTAGAAAATCATTAATAACGAGACCACGAGAAGTTTGCTGGTGGAGGTGGTAGCTTTAATTTATCAACGGCTGCTTAATTTCATGGATGTTTAATGTAACGTCTTTATTTCAGCACGTCACGTTGAAGACAACGAACGGTGCAAATGGTGTTTGGTGGGGACATGGACCAATGGAGGGATGAGATTAGATCTGGTTTAGTGGACAAATCATAGTTATTTAATTTAAACACGTCAGATAGGTGGATCGTTGGAAAACTACGAGTTTTGGTCCTAGATTGGGTGTGGCTTATTGTGATTGGCGTGGTCGCTTGGACGTTTTCATGATTGTTGAAGATCCTTCATCTCGGTGGAGGCAACGTCAGTAGTCATTTTCATCTTACCCAATTTGTCCGCTTTGACCCGAATGCTAAAGGCCTTGTTCTTTAGCCCCTCACTTTCCCCAACATCTTTTTCGGTTTAGTTCCTTTTTTTCGCTTGTTGTACTTACTTCTCGTGTTTGCTTTTGTCTGCTTCTAGTCGGTTTCCGACTGCCATTTATTCGGCCTCTCGGTTGTATCGGGCTTGTCCGGTCAACCGAATTCTTACCTACTAAAAAAAAATTCCAATTTATTGACTCAAATAAATAAACGGTCTTTCTAATCTAAGCATACCGATTTTGGAAACTAAAACCCTAAAAGAAATTGTCTAAAACCTTAGGAAAAAATATTTGAATCACTAAATAATTAAAAACATTAAATTTTTTCAAAACAAGATACTTATCCGATAAATGAAATAATGTTTTGAGTGATTAAAATTTTAAGTGTGATTAGCTGATCCGGGTAGAAATCGAATTCTTCTTATTAAGGTTGCGACCGTGCTCGAGACTTTTGATAATTCCTTATTTAAGGTGATCGATCGAGGGCAACGTCGATGTCGTGTATTTGCATTTCCTAATTGGATATAACTCGTTAGCTTGCTTTTCGACGACATTTCTTTCTACTGTACTTAGTTACCCCATTCAAAGATCTCTCTTCCGATTTAATTGGCCAAAGTCGTTCAACGTCCAAACCGGATACTACAACGGTTTTTAATAGGGGCGATGCTTCTATTTCAGTCTTTTTATGCACATCGTTAAGGAGATATTCGAATCCGAATTTTTAGATAAACGCTTGAGATAGTATGCACGGTAAAGTATAAAAAAATAACCCGAGTTACGTGTTAAAAATGATGTACTAAAGGTGGGGCTAGAGCGGTAATTAAAAAAACATGAATATGCTTAAGAGGTAAAAGCATCCCATAAATCATGGGGAATGAGGTCATTATGTCTAGTGCTTGCCTCGCAAAATCTCTTATTATTGGGAAAGTTAAGGTTAATTAAGATAAAAGAATTCAATTGCACGTAACGTAGCAAATATTACAAAGATAATATTTTTATTTTACCTCAAAAAAAAGATAACATTTTTATTACTCGGTGCTAATAACGGGAAACCATATGGGTCGGTGCATGGAACTAATTCCAATTTGGTTGATAAAGAATTTTGTGGATAGAGTTTGAACATCTTTACAATTAAATACAAATGAATTTTAATATATCGACATTATGTTTTAAAATATTTTACTTATAAATCACCAATTTGCTCTATAGTAAGTGGATGAATGTTAAAATTTAATTACTGTGTTAGCGATTATGTTACAGTTGTGAGATACATGTTTAATTTTATTTTTAACGTCCTCAAATTATTGTAGACTCACACAAGTATCAGTGACAATCATCTAGATCGGTACGGTCAAGGGCATGATTTATCACCCAAAACAGCCTTTAATACAGTAATGTTGTCTCCTTCTATTTCGATTTTCGTAAAATGTACGCATTGCTAATGTCTTAAAAATAAACTAATCTTTTTTGGTAGGGGGCAAAAAAAATCTAAACTAATCTTTGTCTACAAGAAAATGAACTAACGTTAAGTCTTAACATGTTTATTTTTTAGCCTTTACTTTTTCTTTCAGGTTGTAGTGCCACCTTTTATTTCCCCCTGTTCTTTTAAAAATCTCAACAAACAAGAATTCACTTTCAAAAAAAAACAAACAAGATTTCAAAAGTTTTTTTTTGAGCCGATAAGAATTAGGAAGTCCCCTCACGGATGACGTCTTAGAGCATCCTTTCAGATGAAAACTAAAAATTCTGGATGATTTATAATAGAGACCAAGGATAAGCCGTGAGTTTGCGACCCAACTTAATTAGTAATTTTATCGGTCACAACGTTACAAATTATTCATGATAGCTGATGCGGAGAATTCAAAAGTATTTAATCTTAGCGTGTGACTTACAAAATTATTTGCGTTTTAGTTCTTTTAGCTTTTGATTTCTCCTTGGTCAGGCATGTTTTTTGTTTGGAAAAAACATAGATATCTCAAAATGACAACCATGAAAATTAAATAAAACGTTTAGTGGGAGGTAGACCTATAAACCGGGCCAGCCGGGTTAAGTTCGGGTCGGGTCATTTCAGATTTAGATTGAGTCGAATTCGGATCATGACGGATCACGAATCAAACTGAGTTGGGTCATTGCGGGTTTTCGGACAGGTCGAGTCGACCCAACAGGTCAAAATTACACTACGTATAACGGTATATGCTCCTCCCTCTTCGCCCTTTGTAGATCTAAATAAATAAATTTCGTAAAACAAAATCAAAATTGGCTGACTATTCATGCTTTTGCATTTCATAACATGATTCGGACCTAGTAGTTCTACAAAGTATATAATAATACAAAAATCTAAAGAGATAGAGACATAATTAAGAAAATAACATGCACTTACAGCTACTAGTATTTTGCACAATGACACTTAAATTAAACAATTAATAAAAGGATCTATAATTTATATTCTTATTAAAATTGATTTAATATATAGTTAAATCATTCTAGTCATGATCAAAAACCGGCCTCTTTTTTCACTATAGATAGTGCGGAGAAAATGCAATGTGCCTATTAAAAAAACAGTAATGCTCTACCACAAATCTTTTAGTTGTGTGAAAGAATCAAATGACTGTTTTTTTTGCAAATACCACCTGGTCACGTTTTTTAAATGGAAAGTATGAAAAGTCGATGTTTTGATGGGTTTTAAAAAAATGTGTGCTTATAATTAACTTTAGCATAATATGTTTTTATGTTTAATTTTTTTTTTGGTCGAAGGAGAGGCAGTACTCTCCGGCCCCTCAAGGAGGTATTTTATTAAACAAGAAATGAGCTAAGTAGTCAGTAAACGGGGGATAGCTTGACCCCTTACATCATCAGAAAGCAAAGAAAAAACACCCTCCGGGTCACACAATATATGAAAACCTACATTGAACGAAAAAGCTAAGTCTGCAAGGAAATCTGCAACAGAGTTAGCCTCTCTATAAATATGTCGGAATTGGATAGTCCAATTCCTACTAAGAAAGCCTTGGCATTGCGCAAACAGGCTAAATAAGGGGTGATAACTATCCACAGATTTACTTAAAAGTAAACACACAAGTTGTGAATCTAATTCTAAGCAAACCCTCTTGTATCCCCGATTCCAAGCTAAACGAAGGCCCTGCAACGCTCCCCGGAGCTTCGCCATAGGAACAGTGCACATGCCAATATAATGAACAAAGCCTACCTGTCATTGGCCATTAGAATCCCTGATAACTCCACCAGCAACAGCCGTTCCATCTTGTCTAACCGATCCATCAGTATTGACTTTAACCCAGCTCTCCCAAGGTAGCTCCCACCTAATGAAAGCTTCAACTCTACTCGTATCCTTTGAACCAATTTTTTCTAGTGGACTAAATTATCTTTAATTTAACTAATTTACTATTAAATTTATCTTAATTTTACTATTTTCTTATTAAATATACCTTATTTTTATTTTTATTTTTTAGGGGGTGTGTTCGTCCATGATTTTAGGATAGTTTAGATTAACTAAATTATTGAATTTTATTACTCTTCATTTAGGATATAGTATGATTATAATTTATAATTTTAGATTATAAAAATATGCCCATGTACATACATTAAAATTATAATTTTTTATTACTAATTTAATTGGGATGGTGTTCTATTTAAACACCGGGAAAATCTTTAAACATTTAAAACACTTACTAATTATTGTAACCATTTCCTAACCTATGTCCTTCAATAAGAAAAGTATAGTTAATTAAACATACTCGTTTTGAACCAAACTTATATGTTTTTTAAGGGTAATGTCCATGGGATTCGAATAGGAAATCTTGGCTACTATCCTTTAAGACTTTTGAGTACCAAACTTGTAGGTTGGATTCGTATCTTCATTTGTCAAGTTGGAAACTTTGTCTTGCAACTCTTGATCTCCTTTGATATTTTGAGGCATATTTTGTTTTGGTAACTAGTCATGGAGGATATACATATATATGCGCCATATGTTTTTTTTGGTCTAATATATGTGCCATATGTTTGTTATATGTACATGGTATAATAATCAACTAGATCATAATTCAATTTTTTTCTGATTAGGAAAAGATTCGGTTGATCGGACAAGCCCGATAACCAAGAGGCCGTGAAACGGCAGCCAGAAGACCGACTACAAAAGACAGAAACAACAAAAAACAAACACGTAAAGAAAGTACAGCTGACGAAGAACCGAAACTAGAACGAGAAGAGTAATGGAGAAAGTGAGGGGCTAGAGAAAACAAACGCCTCTAGTATTCGGGTCATTACGGACAATTCATTAATGGCTTAAATATGATTGTATAGGCAATAGACGAAAAAAAAGTGTGTGAGATATTACTTGCCCCCTTCGTAAAATAAGCCATTTGCATAGGGTCATACTTCATAGTCATACCAAGTATATTCGATAATGAATATTCAAATAATTAGTTAATATTTGTACGTGTGTACTAATTACTATGGTACGTGTGTACTAATTACTATGGTTAGTTTGGTATGCATAATGCATGTCAAATAGTCCATATCTAACTAACAATTTTATTTTGGTCAGAATCTAACTAACAAAATTAAGGGTTAGGCCTTCCCAACATATATAGTTGAAAATGAAATCTCGATCATGACCGCATGAACATGCTCGATGATTTGTGTACTTTTCTGTTTTAATCTCCTAATTCTACGCAAATACTATTTAGGGTAAGGATTATGGTCTCCACAAATACTGTTTAGATTCGATTAGAGCAATCACTAGAGATGAGAACTAGTTAGTTACTAACAAACTCTAGTGAGGAAAAAGCAAATCGTTATCCGTGAGATTCGAAATGGTGACCTCGGGGTACTACCCAAGAGATTTAATTAACCTCCGAACTAAATGCCTGAAGGCAATACACATACATATGCGCGCTTCTTGCCATGGGAAGTTAGATGTTTAATGTGGGTTTTTTAATAGCTAAGTATTAGACAAAATCTAAAGTTTGAAGCGGTTAAACTTCTAAGGGTAGTACCCAGATGTCTCTGGTTCGACTCTCATGGACAGTGCCCTTAACTAGAGTACTGTCTTTCTCTCGTATTCTAAAAACAATGGTGTCTAGAAATTGGAGTTGTGTTTCATCCCTATTAGTACTAACAATAGTTAAAGGGGAAAAATAACGATTTTACGAATGAAAGGACCGATAAGAGTACTTTTTTTTGTTGGGTGGGCTGGGCCCTCGCTCGGTTCGACACTTTGTGCCTACGTTCTGACCGGAGTGTGGTTGGACTCCATAAAGAGTGTTGCTCCTCCCAAGCCTCTTTTTTATATACACATTGCTAGAGAATCTCGAACTCGAGACCTCTGGACAAATACTTAAGCGGTCTAGCACCAATTACCACTAGACCAAGAGGTATTTGATGGACCGATAAGAGTACAAAAAGAGTGTTCACGGATTATAAGTGAATCGGGTGAATCATTTGCAGTTCTAGGTCATATGATACATGTAGTGACTCTATCTTGTTTATAATCCGATTTATCGACAACTCTTCTCTCAATATATCATGTCTGATACATCGAATTCTTTTTTCGATAATATACGGCAGCTAGTAAGGCAACGACGTGAGTGGAGGAGAGTTGTCGGGTTGTGATTATATGCGACGGCATGCAAATGTGGGTAAGACTGGTCAACCCTCGATACTCGTGCATTTTTTTACAACTCTAGATCTTGACCGTCTATTTAGATCTGCCCATTTTTTTACTTCTGTTGCACATGCACTTGGCCGTATTATATTTTCCTGTATTCTCACTCCTTTTCTTTTACTTTTTTCTTTGCTTTTTTTTATAGGTAGAATCTTATATGATTATATAGATTTTTTTTAATGTGTACCATATAAGTGTAGAAAATATGAATTTTTTTTTTTTTGCATTTTTTAATCTATGTTCTAAAGATATAAGATAAGAATTTTTATTTTAAAAATCAAAATTTTACAAGGAAATAAATGAATTTTATTAAAAAAGTTAAATTACTGTAAATAATAAGAACTAATAAAAAAATTATGTTTCAAGGATCTTAAATTATGCGTTAAAGGCATAGGCTAAAAAATTTATTTTTTAATAAGATTCATCAATTCTAACATAAAGAATAATTTGATTTTTTTTTTCAAAATTTAACTTATTAATATGTATCTATTAGAATTTATCCATTCAAGATGTTTACCATCTAGCCTTTTAAGCTAAAACAAACAAACAAATAATAACCTCATTTGTTAAAGTTCGGTGGGTAAATAAAATCTGGGAGTTCTACCCATTTATTAGTGCACATATGCGTCTCATACCCAATTCATAAAAAGCTCACGAGGTTCCACCTAAAACAAATTAACAATAAAATGAGTAATTTAAAGACTTATATACTATAAACGTTATGTTTCATATTTTAAATGAGAAACTTTCTCTACATAACCTTCACCCAAGTTTTACTTAATTTTCTTTTTGTTAGGAAATTTTATATCTTCGATCGGTTTCAAGGCGGTAGGTCGATCTTAAAGTCAAGGGGAAAAAACAATATATATATAAGTTAAGATTCAAATAAATAACAACATAAGCTTGAATACTAAAAACCTAAAATTGCACAATTTATTTACATAAGTGCTGTACATCACACCCTCATTTTGCTACACTTCACACTTTTTCACTATCTTTACCATAAAGTCTATGATATAATTTTGGAAAATTAAACTTTCCTTTAATAAGAAAATATTTAAATAAGTTTTTTGTTATAAGATCTTAGTGAAAGATTGTACAATATATTGTTCAATGATACCAAATCTTCACTCTACCAAAAAATGAAACAAAATATTCACAAAAAATATATAATATTATTATATATAATTTAATACCCTTATTTAATAGAATTTCTCCTACTTCTACATCTTATAAAATACGTTGAAACTCTGAAGAAATTTTATACGTACAAATGGAGTTCTTTGACATACTAGTATGTGATTTGGGTGTTGTTCTAAGGCATCTGTTAGTATTGGTTGTGGCTATGCTGAACTATTGGACGAAATAAATAAGCATATTTCTGAAGAGTTTTGATTTAACCTTGTTTTCAGTTTAGAAGACAGTCATTTGTATATCAATTCATCAGCAAAAGCTGAATTAAATACTTTCCACCCAAAAAAAAGCTGAATTAAATACTCAAAGATACAAATATACAAAGACAAAACCAAACTTAATAAGCATATACGTAGGCGGGGGCACGACCAGAAGAATGTAAACAAGCTTACTTTCTTTTTGGATGAAAGTAAACAAATTTACTAGTTCAAGAGATAAGTATCATAATACCATTTTCTTTTTTAATTTAAAAAAAAGGAAAACATATCATATCTTAGTGTATCTAGTTACTAGTTAGGCAAGATATATTATTGAATGGTAGAAAATCTAATAAATATCTTTATAAATGGTTTTATAGTTTTTGTTATTTTACATTAGAAAAAAGTTATTAAAGTAATTTTATTATGTGATGTTTAGTAAAAGGGTGTGATGTATAGCATTTTCCTAACTTAAATCCCTTCTCTTAGATATCATATATCATTATATCAACTAATTAAAATCTAATAACATTAATTGAATGAATGAATGAATGAATTAACAACCTGTACGTCCATGGATCTGGCAATAAAACGAGATTGAATTATGAAAAAAAATTATGATATGATTTGTGAGTACGAACAAAACATATTTATTAGCGTAACTAATAATTTGAGTGAATGAATGGAAGAGAGACAGAGGAGCATGGATGCATGTGAAATGATTAACAACTCTAATCCATCTTATTAATCAAACTATGATGAGTGCATGTGCTCCGACCCGTTTGTGTTGGCGCAATTTGTAAACCCTAATTGCACGTGGTAAGTACACCTACAATTTAGGCCTTATTTTTCTATTTTAAGCAACTTATTTTTTTAATCGGTCTTTCTAACCTATGTTCTAAAGGTATAGAATAAGCATACAAATTTTGAAAATTAAAATCCTAAAATAAAATGTACTTTTTTTTTAATCGGTCTTTCTAACCTATACCCTAAAGGCATAGGATAATCATACAAATTTTGGAAACTAAAATCCTAAAAGAAAATGTACTTGTTTTTTTAATCGGTCTTTCTAACCTATGCCCTAAAGGCATAGGATAAGCATACAAATTTCGAAAACTAAAATCCTAAAAGAAAATGTCTAAACCCTTAACAAAAAAATTTAATTCACTAAAAAAAATAAAAATAACAAATTCTTTCAAAAAGAAGATGCTTATCCTGTGCACTTAGGGCATAGGTTAGAAAATCCATTTTTTTTAATTTTTATTTATAAAATAGTTAACCACTTAGTGGTCATGATGTTGTTGTGTACGAAATTTACCACATAATTTTAGCTGTCATTTTACTTATTATAATTTAATTTTTGTATAATGTAGTATGTTTTAAGGAATATTATAAAAATACTAATTTTATAAATTAAGCCCCCTTCCAAAAAAAAAACTTGATTCTACAAATAAATGATGAAACAATTTTATATATTACACTTAACTAAATTTTTATTTAAAGGTTCTTATATTATAACCTTGTTAGAGTATTACATAAAAATTCATTATAATTTGTTTAACGATTTTTCTAATCTATATCCTTAGGGCATATATTAAATTTCTTAAAATGGCAATATTATGTAAGTTTGTAGAATTAATTAGTTTTCTAATAGGGTTTATTAATTTCTTAATATGGTTTTAGTTTCCTTGAAAAATATGCTTAATTTGTGTCCTTAAAGCATAAATTAGCAAAAAACCATTTATTTAATGTTCACACATTAAAAAATCCCAAATTAATAAAGGGCAAAAACATTGATAGCCACGTATTTATGGTTCATCCTAGTGTGAGTCATATCTCATGAGCAAAGGTGAATTATAGTGGTGATTAAGAAAACCTAGATCTTGCTTCTATTTATAGGGAGGCAAATGTAAGTAGCGAACTATCTTGTTTCTATTGCGTACTCTTTTTCTGTTGGTTTGCATGTATTGCTTGACCCGTCGGAGGGTGTTTTATCTTTGTCGTCTGATGATGTAAGGGGTCGGGTTATCCCCGTTTGGTTATTACTTACCCCTCTTTTTTCATATTAATAAAATGGGCTAAAAGCCTGGAGAGTACCGCCTCTCCTTCGACAAAAAAAAACCTAGATTTTGATGATCTAGATTTACGTTAATGTGAAGTACATTACAAAGTTTAGTTTAGCTTAAAAAGAGAAATTGAGGTTGAATAATGGTGGTTTAATTTATTTAATATGGGCTTCCAAGATGGCCCAGTCTATCATGCGTATCCGTATGTGGGCTTTTTGAGGGCCTCCCAAATTGTCGGTCGATTGGCTTTATCAAAAGATGCCCTATTTTCTACAATCTCGATGATTAAATTTATCACATCCTTAACTAGTCTAATTTTTTTTCTTCTAATTACATATATTATATATTTTTCATTCAAGCCTGAATAGCCGATAATGGTTCATTTCAACAACATGCCAAACATCGATTATCAATATAACTGATATTGGTTTTTTTATTTCATTTCGATTCTTAATTCCAACCCAATATTTAAAGTCATATCAAAAGAGCCCTATAGAAATGACCCAATCCAAATTTCAGCAACAACATCTATCCAGGTGGAACCCGATATATACGGGATCTGGGGGGTCGAGATGTACGTACCCTTACCCCAACTTAACGTCGGGAGGGTATCTAAGGAGGGCCCAAAGTAAAAAGAGGCGAGTAGAAAACGGGAGTGAAAAAGTACGCTAGGAAAAACCAGCAAACGATAACCAAGAAACTAAAAACAAAGAGAAGGAGAAGAGCAAGACACTCCCTCTATGTCTTCCCTACTACCGCTCTGTCACTGTAATCTTCTGACGTCATTGGTCCCTACATAAGGCCATATCTTGCTGAGACCGCAACAAGGAAAGATCTTGTTTTATCACTTCCTTCCAACTCTTCTTCGGCCTGCCCCTTTCCCGATGAAAATCGCTACCGATCAACCTCTCAATCCTCCGAATTGGGGCTTCTGGAGGTCTCCTCTGTATGTGCCCAAACCACCTGAGCCTCGACTTTCTCAGCTTTTCACCTAAATTGGCCACCGGCCCCACCTTGCACCTAATCGCTTCATTTCTGACCCTATCAATCTAGTCTCGTATGCCCGCATATCCACCTCAACATCCTCATCTCTGCTACCATCAGCTTATGTTCATGTGCCTTAGTAGTCGGCCAACGCTAAAATCGGTCGATTTTTATAATATATTAATTTTATAAGATCGCTTACATTAAATGTGATATTGTTTTATTATATTTTTTCAATTATCTACTTGTAAATCTATACCTTATTCGGACCCACACGAAGGACACACACATTTTGCTTAAGCAAACTCCATGTATAAACAAATTCAAGTGTCAATTGTTTTTGGAATTGTTGAAGAATGATGAGATCAAAACTTATATGATTATGTTTGTTGTGGTTGCATATACAAGTTTAATTACAGGAGGCATGTCTACCACTAAAAGCTACGTTAATGATATGCATGCAAAAATACCTACCACATGGTGTGTTATATATTTCGTGGTTGTCAATTTATATGATGAGCCCACTTCGATCAACTTATATTATTTGAGAGTAAATAATGACTCAAACTGAAAACTCTAAATATAAATTTAAAAGAATTAACGTCTATTTCAAAATTATTTTGTGTCCTTGATTTTGTATGTTCAATTCAGTTTTATCATTATCATACATGAAAATGGGGTGTGGAGCCCAGTTGGACTGGTTAGGTCTTGGGGGAAGAACCCCGAGGTCATCGGTTCGACACTCACCGGTGACGAAATCATAAAATTAATTTTTCTAGAACTATTTACAGTTCTCACTCGTTCAAGGGTGCTCTAGGCTAGTCCAAGTAGTCCTTGGCTATCCTAAATCTTACCAGATCAAAAAAAAAAAAAATATAAAAAAAATTATCATACATGAAAATTCTGGATAGTACTCTTGAATTAATGGTATTTCGGTTTGTATTAAAAAAACATTTTTTATTTATGTTTTCTAAGGTTTTGTGTTTGTTTGTTCTAATCTTAGTTGGAAAGGGATTTTTGTGTTACTCAAACATGGCTTAACTGAGCTCATCTAGGAGTGACTCGTGTATGGCTCGACTAATGAGATGTGAAGAAAGCACAAGTTCCTAGCGGTTGCTTGACGACATGAGGTGATAAATGACAACTTTAAAAATGATTTCGAGTATCTATTTAAAAACCCTTAAAAGGGGAAATTGTATAAACATACATATCCATATCTAAATGGTTGGAGTATAAATTTGGACGCTTTAAGAATCCAATCATATTAAATTAAGGATAAGAAACATACAAATAAAACTTAATTTTTATCAATTCAAACTCAACAGGATACCAACCGAAAAACTTTGACTTTAGAGATATTATTCAAGAATTTAATCTCAAGACAATTTAAAATATCTTTAAATTTAAAGGTACTAACTACTAACCGGGATTATACTTTAATTAAAAATAGGTGTGGACTTTGCCGATCGGCGTAAGCCAATTTACCTGATTTGTTGCCCATGTCACTGGGCCATACGCTCATAATTCGCCATCAAAGGTGGACTCCTCGTCGTAAAAAAGAAAGCCGTGGACCCACTTCGTACCAATCATGGATATTGCTAATTGGTCATAAAATACTAACATTTTTTTTAATTCATCACTATGAAAAAGAATTTGGATTAAAGAAATAAAAGAATCATAATTAAAGTCAAATGCGACAGGAGATCAAGCACTTTAATTAGATTTAGAGAATTTTAATACTATGTAATTTTCATATAAGTGGTGGATCCTTTCTTTTGACCCACACTCGGCAAATACATTAAAAGCAATTGCTTGTTGCACTTTGCTTTCATTAGACATTTTTATGACAAGGATATGATTATAATGTGGCGATTAAAGCAAGCATAAATTATTGTTGTTACCATTATCTTTGTTTTATAATTTATAATGCATGATGCAACACGATTATAACAAAATAATTTACCTAACATGTTTAGGCAGGTGCTTATTTTGTTAGAATAAGGTAGAAATTAACAAATCGATTGGTTTTAGTCTAAAAACTATACGCCCGTTTAGATTTCCGAGATAATGCATTAAATTTAAGATTTAATGTAATTTAATACATTATCTTTGATAATTAAAATTCAAAATGAATTAAATGAATTTGGTGGGGGTAAGTTTATTTTTGTGTGTGTTATAATCGCCTTTTTTCGGTTTAATTTTTCTTGGTTGAATTTAGAGAATACTTGTCTTGTTGATTGTTACTTGTGTGACTGAAGTTTTGTATGGAGTAACACAAGCTATATCAAAGATAATGTTTCGAGTCGGTTTCTGACTGCCGTTCACTCGGCCTCTCGGTTCTACCGGGCTTGTCCGGTAACATCATGATGAGAAAATTCTTGAACATAAGCCCATTAAGAAATAGCCCAGTTTAAATTTAAGATCTCACAGAAAAGAGCAATAGTTAGCCCATAGCAGATCTCTGGCCCAATAAGACCCAACACAACAAAACTTCTCTCTTGCCTCAATCTTAGAATGTTGGACCTTGTATTATATCAACTAATGATTTTTATTTTATTTTATTGTTCTCTCTAGGATTCACCAACTTACAATATGGTTTTAGAAATACACCTATAAAGTTTCTAATAAACTATACCGGAACAAGACCGATATACTTCGTGATGTGATGCTTTTTGATATCCTTCTTAAAAGGATTTCCATACTTCAAATTACACGAATCTTCGAAGGAATTACTATCTACGAAACAAAGTCGAACGATCCAAAATTTCTAGTTCTCATCTGAAGAAATATTTAAGGTTTGGGTTCAAGTGGCTTTCAAATGCTCTTGAAACCAACCTAAATCACAATAAAAACAATGCTCTGTCATGTGAAGTTTTTGTAGTTCATCATCTATGGAGCTCAAAGTAACTTCAGTTTAATAATGAATAATTTTAAGTCCATATGATTTAACATTTTAATATTAAAGACGACACTGTTATAGATCAGTATCGATTAAAGACATTAAAATCTGGAATTAACAATATTCCCTCTTCCTTTGCGCAATAAATTAATAAACGGCTGCCTTTGGACATCTAGTCAAGCAGTTAAGACTCCAAAGGTATTACCCAGAGGTTTTCGGTTCGACTCATATGGCCAGTGCCCTTCACCAAAAAATAATAACAAATGGATATTTTTTTTTGTGACTAGTGTATATAAATGTAAGTTGAAAAGCCAAGTTTTGTACAAGGATTATGGATGTAAATAAGTGGCCTAAACCAACACTTGGTGATTTATTGTTATGGGTTAAATCATGCCAAGTCTATATCTTAAACTGTGGCTGATTTCATGTGACTAGAAATCGATGAATTGTTTTCATGCCTAGCTCGACAAGATTGCGTGAAACAAGGTGAAAGATGTAGTTGTGCAAACTGATCGTTACCTAATATGGTCAATTTTTGTCCCCCTAATATAATAAATGTCTCAAGTTGAGTATTAATCCTAGCAAAGTCACGTTGGAGTCCAAAATTTCACATTTTCTTGTCTGGTAAAATGAGTTTGACCGTAGTTAATACGGAGTAATAGAATTAGAAGGCACAAATGCAAGCAATAAAGACAACATAACTATAGATTGACCCTATATATATGTAGTAGAATTGAAGATAAATTAACTCTTGAAATGACCCAAATTTGACTTTTCAGCCAAATAATTCCAAAATAAATTAAAAAACCCAGAAAAAATTAGGCTCAAATTTGGCGACTTTGATTTGGAATTATGTTGAATGATGAAGTAAACACCCTATTTCCAATGTTCTAATAAACGTTAGACGGATCATGGACAAGAGGGGCCCACCTAGCACTTAGGCTGCCTGAACGGTTGCTTACGCGAGCTCATACGAGTTAGAATGCTAGATGGGCTCAAACCTTTTAGCTAGGGTTGTGCAAACATGGACGGGACCAATATAGTTCGGTACACGGTTCACTATATTTTAAAATTACGTGTTACGGTTCGGTCTGGTCCAGGACCATAAATTTTTACGGTCTATTTACATCGAAAATCACATCGAACCGTAATTTAACCATTTTTAATATTAAAATATTAAAACATTATAGTCCAAAACCAAACCGGAATTAAGACCGGTTCACGACCCAAATGTTATAAATTTTACGGTCCATTGTCCGGACAGGGACCATATATTCCGATTGGACCGAACAAACACCCCTACTTCTTGCGCTTAAGCGGGGCCTAGACGAAAATTAGGCAGGATTTTCATAAGAGTGTCCATTGCATAAAATAATAGGGAGCCGATTAATAGATGCAAAATTGAATTCAACTTTGACAAAATTGAAAATGGTAGCTTGGAATTTAAAAAGAGAGAGGAATAAAAAGTAGGTAGACAGTTGCAAGAAGATGAAGGTGAAGAAGATGGGATTGGGAAACCTAATCATAATATATCAAAGAGGGTGAGTTTACTTTTGAGAAAAGCCCATGTGCCATTTGTCTTTGGCAATTAGTGAAGGACATGTCAAATTAATATCATCAAGCTCATCTTTGTTGAGTTAATGATCAAACACTTTGGGCTCGTTTGGTATCAATACTAAAGATATGAGATATCTGCAGTGTTCAAAAAAAACGCTAGGCGGACCCTAAGTGGAGACCGTTTGACACCTAAGCGGCCTAAACGGACTAGATGGTCTCCTAAACGTACTGGAAGGCTAGGCGGGCTAGGACCTTCCAGCGCGCCTAGGCGAGGCCTAGACGGAGTTAGGCGGGAATTTTTAGAACAATGGATATCTGATACATACCAAACAACATATATCATAAAATGCTGAACACATACGGATAACTCATATCCATACCCATACACGATAACCTGATATCGAAACCAAACGAGCCCTTAGAGAAATCTCAAGATGATGAAATACATAATCAAACATGTTGGGCTCATTTGGTATTGATACCAAAGATATGAGATATCTGTATATACCAAATAACATATATCAGAAGATGTTGAACACATATACGTGTGTAACTCATATCCATACCCATACATGATAACCTAATATCGATACCAAACAAGGCCTTAGAGATATCTCAAGGTGATGAAATCTACTATATATATAAAAGCAATAAGGTTTGGAGTCACCACATTGCGCCACGTCAACTTTGTCCACATGTCGCTTCTAGACTACGCCACATCGGATTTTGCCACATGTCATCTTTTCCTTAAGCCACGTCATGTAATTTTTGACATGTCATATGCCACATCATATTATTTCACCCTGTCAATTACATGTCATTATATTTTTTCCAATCTTATATTATTAATTTATATAAAGAGATATGGACAATATTGTTTTTTCCAAAAATCAGAATAGATATTTTTATTGGTTTGTTAATTTCATATTCTTTCCTAATAATAATTATTTCATTTATTATAGAATATATTTTTATTTTTATTCTTTCCTAATGCGCAAACAAATTGTTATTTTTGATAAGTGATATTTTAATATAATCATTAAGTGATATAAGAATTGCTAAAATCATATCATGATTTTATGGTAGCCACAAAAGTTGTAAAAAATATCTTTAATCTAAAATTTGAACTTCACCGGATTTCTGCATTTATAAAACTAAAAATCTCATCAAATAATTTTCTTTTTAGTTCAATATATCAATTAGTGTCAATCTTGACTAAAAAAAATCAATAAGTCGTCAATTATCAATTAATTAATTATTAATCATTAATTCATTATACATAAGAGAAAAAAAAACTAAAACAATCACGTACCAAATATATAATAAAATCTTCATATTAGCGCAAATGTTATGCCTTTTTTATATATCATTTAAATAAGTGTTGAAAATATTATACACAACATACGTATACATGTTAATTCTACTTTATTTAATATTATGTTCAAAGCAATACCATTTAATTTTAAAATAATCTATATTTTATATATTTCTTCTTAATTAAATAGATGAATCATAATAAATATATAGAAAAAATGAGTTACGGTTTTACAATCTATGTACAAATCAAGTCATATTTTTTTGTTAATCTATATTTTTTTTCCATTATAATATTTAGATAGGATTGAATCTTTTTGTTGCCAAATCTTTAAATTTTAATTATGATATATCTTTGAATTTTTAATTTTGATTTTTTTGATAATTTACATAAAAATCTAGCCAATTACAATTGTAATTTTCAATTATAATTTCCCGTTAATGATTTTTTTGATAATATACGTACATGTCAAGTCAATTTTATTTTCTAATCCATATTAAATGTCCCATTATTTTCATTTTTGCTATCAAAATCTTTAATTTAGTTTTATGCTTTTTTTACAATTTATATAAATCATCAATTCATAATTATTATTTATATAATATTTTTATTTATTAATATCCTTTTTTTTGTATATCTAAAAAAATATCGAATCATAGTCGTGCAGGGCACGACGGGGACAACTAGTACAGAACCAAACTCTAGAGTTTCCTAATATGACAGACAACAATTATAATAAAGAGCATCAATTTCAAAATGACAGAAGACTGAGATGACAAAAATTTGCTAACATGACAGCTAAAAATGTCAAGCCAAACAAACACATAATCATAGCAAATATGATCACATAAACATGTGGAAATGAAACCAAATCATTGATCCATAACACTGGACAATGCATCCAAATTGCCATCATATAAATTGCAAATTCAAAGATCAAACATAGAATTTAGAACAGCTATATCATTAGAAGATCAGATCCATTGGACAAATTTTGTAAACCTTTTTTAAACTGCGCTGGCAGAATCCAATCAGTACATGAACCAGTTCCAAGCATAAAACCCTAAAACAAGAGTTTTATTCTCTCTTCCCTCCCTTCCATTTCCCTTTTCTGTCACAATGTCATGAAAATTAAAGATGAAGACCCACAAATTTTTACTGGTGTGGTTCTCCAATGCTAGTAAACTTATTAAAAAAAACACTATCCTTGTGTTATGGAGGAAGGCCACAATTGGAAGGAAGAGAGCACTATTCTAAGAAGTAGTCTTCTTCAGGAAAATCAACACCTAAAGAAACTTCCTCCAAGAAAACCTTTCAACTCAATCTGGCCTAAAATTCTCAAATTCTTTTCTATCCTCCCAGCCAAAAACATAAATATATAGTAGAAGAAGTAAAAAACAGCAGCATTAAGTAAATTTTTTTACCCATTAGCGACGACGATCCAAAACCTTGTCAACATCCCATGACGGCGCAATTATAAACAAAGCTACCAGATCGCTTTCTTCCAAGTAAGACCCATTGAGGAGGCCCTTCATTAGGCACCCATGAATTCACCTCAATGACTCCTTCACCGTAACTCCGGGGCCCACCGATCACAATCAAGCGGTCCCCGCACCCTCGGAAGGCGAGACCCCATCCGTTCATCGAACCAGCCCTCTCAGGCAACCACCCGACCGTAGACCATGTCTTGGTCGCCTTATTATACTTACGCACCTCCATGTCAGCGTAATCTGCGGCGTATAGCTCATTATTCACAACCGCAACTAGAGGAGGCGCCTCGCCTGAAGGCTGCATTTCGTTTCCCCTCGGCACGCCCGTCTTCACAGGCGACATGCTTGGGATTTCCTTCCAAACCCGCGTTTGCAGATCGAATTCCTCGCCACAAGTCAAGAGTTTCGAATCGGCTCCACCGATTCCTCCGATGACGTAAAACTTCCCGTCCATGAAAACCCCGGAGCACATCTTCCTCGGTTTATTCATCGACGCGATCACCTCCCATGTCTCATTTTCCGAGTCATAGAGCTCGGCCGAGGCGAGAATGTTTCCTTGGGAATCACACCCGCCAGCGAGAATCGCAACGTGACCGAGGCTAGCTGACCCGAACAAGCACCGGGGAGCATTCATCCTTTTACCGAGCGACCATGAGTTTGTTAGAATGTTGTATTTGTACACGACGTGGGACAACACTTCCTTGCCAAAGAGGAGCAGCTCGGTTCCAACTGCTAACGACTCTTTATCCGAACACATGAAGCATTCGTTGCAAGTCATTCTCGGAAGACGCATCCAGCGACAAGCAACCGGGTCAAAGGCTTCCCAATCAAGCAACTGGCACGAAAAGTAAACCCAATGCTCAATCACATTGTTCATCCTCCTCAGTCTGTAAATCTCACCGGATCGTATCAAGGAACGAAAGCTTTGGTTCAAGGAGGCAATGGAACCGTAATCGGCTCTTGAGAGGTGTAACAGGCAATTTATTGTGATATCACGGCCAATTGGGTGGATAAGGGAGCCAGTGTCGGATCCATGATCTCCTCCAGATTGATCTACAGGCTCATCATCTGAAGAAGAGGATGATGAACCAATATGAAAGTTCTGAACTTCTTCCAATACATCATAAAGCTTTGCAGATTTTCTCAATTTGCCCTCTTCTTCTTCAGAATCCAATCCGCGTTTTCCACTGGAGACTTCAGCTTCGAGCCTGCAACTCATGTAAGGCCACTTGCTTTCTTGTTCACAGGAGCTTGGCAATGCTCTTGAGATCAGGCAGGATCGACCATCTAGCATTTCGAATCCTGATTCCAATCACAACAAATTGGCAAACCTAATCCCCCAAAACCTTGATTTTCTGCCTCAATTCTACAACAGCAAGTTCAGAATGACAGAATCAATGCTCCGGCGATGTACGAAAAACCTAGAAAAGGCAGAAATTGATCAACATCGATTCCTATCAATACAATTAACAATCCAATGTTTCAGTAAATCAACAGGCTACAACGCCGCTCAATCTAAATCTGAACAACATCAATTTCAGAATCACGCAGGAAATCCGAGCCAATTTATCCTCAATTGAAATCGAATTCACGAAAACACAGGAACAGGAAGCCAAAAAGAGGGGAAAATTTAAAAAAAAAAAAAAAACCAACAGGAAGCACTATAATTGAAACAGCAGATCTCCAAAAGTTCAGATCAGAACAAGCAACAACTCGCCCAGCACAAACTCAAAAAAAAAAACACAGAAACGCCATTATTTCCAGATTCGATTGGAAGAATTGGATCTATTCGCATCAAAACCAGCGGAGAAATGAAGCAATTAGATACGCGTAGAAGAAAGCAGGAATTAATAGAGGAACTTACTGAATTGGATAAGATGGCAGCTCGGATTAGGGATTCGATTGGAAGAAGAAGACGATGAACTCAAACAAAGAGAAGAAGAATGAAGAATTTACTTTTCTTCGCGATCTCTCAATCTCTGAGTTCGTTGGGCTCATCAGTGAGTTAAGCCCACAAGAAATTCGCCCTTCTGCAAAGTGCAATTTATTTTTCTCTTTTAAAACGGTTTTTTCTTTTTTTTTCTTCCTCGGGAGGTGTGATAAATAGCGCGATAAACCGAGTTTAAGGGTTTTAATTGGGTGATTAAAAAAAAAAAAATGGGCTTTATTGGGGTCCGCCTTTTTAAAAGGGGAGTTTACTGGCAACCGGCGTCTCCCGCCAAAGACACGTGTAGACGCGGTAAAAAAACTACGGCGGGTCACTCTCTCTGTGATATTGATCGGTCTCGCCGCAATATTTTGGTCAAATTTATCGTCTGGTCAAACTAAACAGTAATTTAGGGCTGTGCAAAACTGGACCGGAATTTTACGGTCTGGTCCACAGTCCACAGAAAATCTGAGATTTTCGGTCCCGGATCAAATTCGGGGATCGTAAGACCGATTTATTTATACTTTATAAGATATTAGGTTTAGCGTAATTGGGTTGGACATTACTATTATTTACTACGCTAAATAGTACTTTGTCTTCCTAATTAACTACTGTTTCCGTTAAGGTAAACTTGTCGTTTTAAAGTTTATCATAAACATTAAGGAAATTGCTTAAATATGCTCCATTATCTTTTACCTTATTTTGTAGGTTTTTGTAAATATTTTTAACAAATAGGGATATTATTGTAAAAAATGGATTAAAATAAGTTAAATGGCATTTTTATTGAACAAGAAAATTAATCTAGAATGACAAGTTTAGCTTAACGGAGGGATTATCTTGCATGGGGCGCATCCTCAGGCTTATTGACTTTTATACAATGCCTTTGATGGCTGTATCAATATTGGTGGATTTTAACTAAATTCAGTTATTATTGTCACATAGTTGGATTTCATTTTTTCTTGAGTTTGTCGGGCGATGATGAATGATGATAATGTTTGGGTTTTCCACATACACCCTCTCGATTTTATGTCAGGGCAATGATGTGTACATTTTAGCCCCCAGACCCCGTCCGAGACGGGTTAACACTAGGTTCTTATTGTTATTGTAATTATTTTCTTGTAATAGATCCACCATATTCCTAATTACTATTTACTACTTTGTAGGTTGCGAACGTTTAAAGTTTTATATTGAAAAAATTGTTGATTGTTACTAAATGGAAGAGTTGTCCATTGGTATTTGAACTCTATCATAGTATAATTAATCTTGCTAATTACTACATCTCTATGGTATGGGTGTTGATTTTCAGTCACTACAATCAAATCAAAATACTAAACAGTCAAACCGATCCAAACTCAAGACCAGATCGTAATGGTCCTATCCAGTCTACGATCCTTATTTTTTATAAATTACAGTCCACTAGCTTGGATCGGGCCGTATATATTCGGTCCAATCAGGTCCGGACCGAATGCATAACCCTAGTACCGAGTGCGGTTTGCTAAGGATGGGCCCCGTTTTATAATAAAGCTCGATGGGATGAGATTAAAAAACTTTAAAAAATTATTTTCGGATATCTAATCAAATGGTTAAGTCTTTAAAAATAATATTTAGAGTTTTCTTATTCGATTATTATGAAGAGTGCTTTTCATCAGAAAAAAAAAAGATGAGCCTCTAAAAGTAGGTAGACAGTTGCAATAAGATGAAGATGAAAATGGGATTGGGAAACCTAATCATATATCCTAGAGAGGATGAGTTTACTTGTGAGAAAAGCCCATGTGCCGTTTGTCTTTGGCAATTAGTAAAGGACGTGTCAAATTAATACCATCAAGCTTATCTTTGTTGAGTTAATGATCAAACATTTTGGGGTCGTTTAGTATCGATATCAAAGATATGAGATATCTGGTATATAACAAAAACAAACAACATATATCAAAGATGTCGAACGCATATAGGTATAACTCATATCCATATCCATTCATGATAACTTGATATCGAAACCAAACGAGCATATATCTCAAGATGATGAAATACATAATCAAACTTCATGTTATTTTTGTTGAGTTAGTAATCAAACATTTTGGGCTTGTTTGGTATTGATACCAAAGATATGAGATATCTGTATATACCAAACAACATATATTAGAAGATGTCGAACACATACGGGTACAACTCATATCCATATCCATTAATGATAACCTAAAATCAAAACCAAACGGGCCCTTAGAGATATCTTAAGATGATGAAAGCAAAAATCGAACTTCAAGTTATCTTTGTTGAGTTAATCGATACCAAAGATATGAGATATCTGCTACACACCAAAATATGAGGAGATGGCAAGATGTCGAACACAGGGTATAACTCATATCCATATCCATACACGATAACCCGATATTGAAACCAAACGGCCCTTAAAAATATCTCGAGGTGATTAAATACAGAATCAAACTCTAGGGTTTCCTAATATGACAGACAACAATTATAATAAAGAGGATCAATTTCAAAATGACAGAAGACTGAAATGACAAAATTTGGCTAACATGACAGCTAAAAATGTCAAGCCAAACAAACACATAATCATAGCAAATATGATCACATAAACATGGTGGAAATGAAACCAAATCATTGATCCATAATACTGGACAATGCACATCCAAATGCCATCATATAAATTGCAAATTCAAAGAGCAAACAAAGAATATAGAACAGCTATATCATTAGAAGATCAGATCCAATACACAAATTACATGAACCAGTTCCAAAGATAAAACCCTAAAACAAGAGTTTTATTCTCTCTTCCATCCCTTCCATTTCCCCCTTTCTGTCACAATGTCATGAAAATTAAAGATGAAGACCCATAAATTTTTAATTGTGTGATTCTCCAATCCTAGTGAACTTATTAAAACAAAAAACTATCCCTGTGTTATGAAGGAAGGCCACAATTGGAAGGAAGAGAACACCATTCAAAGTAAACTATCCCTAAAAATCTCAAATCCTTTTCCATCTTCCCAGCCAAACAAATAACAACAACAAAAACAACATTTACCCAGTGGAACTTCCCTAGCTTACGGGTAATCTGGGGAAATCCTCCCAGCCAAACAGCAGAAAATTTTTACCCATTAGCCATTGTCAACATCCCATGACTGCACAATTATAAACAAAGCTACCAGATTGCTTTCTTCCAAGCAAGACCCATTGAGGAGGTCCTTCATTAGGCACCCATGAATTCACCTCAATGACTCCTTCACCGTAGCTCCGGGGCCCACCGATCACAATCAAGCGGTCCCCGCACCCTCGGAAGGCGAGACCCCATCCGTTCATCGAGCACGCCCTCTCGGGCAATCTCCCGACCGTAGACCAAGTCTTGGTCGCCTTACTAAACTTCCGAACCTCCATGTCAGCGTAATCCGCGGCGTATAGCTCATTATTCACAACCGCAACAAGAGGAGGCGCCTCCGCCGAGGGCGGCATCTCGTTTTCCCTCGGCACGCCTGTTTTCACAGGCGACATGCTCGGGATTTCCTTCCAAACCCGCGTTTGGAGATCGAATTCCTCGCCGCAAGTCAAGAGCTTCGAATCGGCTCCACCGATTCCTCCAATGACGTAAAACTTCCCGTCCATGAAAACCCCGGAGCACATCTTTCTCGGTTTGTTCATCGGCGGGATCACCTCCCATGTCTCGTTTTCCGAGTCATAGAGCTCGGCCGAGGCGAGGATGTTTCCTCGGGAATCGCACCCGCCAGCTAGAATCGCGACGTGGCCGAGGCTAGCTGACCCGAACAAGCACCGGGGAGCGTTCATCTTTTTACCGAGCGACCACGAGTTTGTTAGAATGCTGTATTTGTACACGACGTGGGACAAAACTTCCTTGCCAAAGTAGAGCAGCTGGGTTCCAACCGCTAACGACTCTTTATCCGAACACATGAAGCATTCGTTGCAGGTCATTCTCGGAAGACGCATCCAGCGACAAGCGACCGGGTCAAAGGCTTCCCAATCAAGCAATTGGCACGAAAAGTAAACCCAATGCTCAGTCACATTGTTCATTCTCCTCAGTCTGTAAATCTCTCCGGTTCGTATCAAGGAACGAAAGCTTTGGTTCAAGGAGGCAATGGAACCGTAATCGGCTCTTGAGAGGTGTAACAGGCAATTTATCGTGATGTCACGGCCAATTTGGTGGATAAGGGATCCAGTGTCAGATCCATGATCACCTCCAGATTGATCTACAAGCTCATCATCTGAAGAAGAGGATGAACCAATCTGAAAGTTCTGAACTTCTTCCAACTCATCTGAGAGCTTTGCAGATTTTCTCAAATTGCCCTCGTCTTCCTCTTCTTCAGAATCCAATCGGCGTTTTCCATTGGAGACTTCGGCTTCGAGCCTGCAACTCATGTAAGGCCACTTGCTTTCTTGTTCACAGGAGCTTGGCAATGCTCTTGAGATCAGGCAGGATCGACCATCTAACATGTCGAATCCGAATTCAACCACAACAAATTGGGGCAAAACTTCGACACAAACCTAATCCCCAAAAGCCCTGATTTTCTGCCTCAATTCTACAACAGTAAGCTCAGAATGACAGAATCAATGCTCCGGCGATGCACGAAAAACCTAGAAAAGGCAGAAATTGATCAAAAGCGATTTCTATTATTACAACAACAATCCAATGTTTCAGTAAATTAACAGGCTATAACGCCGCTCAATCTGAATCTGATTACCATCAATTTCAGAATCAGTCAGGAAATCCAAGCTAATTTATCCTCAATTGAAATCCAATTCACGAAAACAAAGGAACAGGAAAATACAGGAAACACTATAATTGAAACAGCAGATCTCCAAAAGTTCAGATCAGAACAAGCACCTCGCCGTTATTTTCAGATTTCGCAGGCGAAATGATTCAGTAATGATCAAATTTAGCCCTCTCCCAAATCTCCACTACTCGTCTGCAAAATTGGATCTGTTCACATCAAAACCAGCTGAGAAATAAACCAATTGGATAAGATTAGAGAACAGGAATTGAAAGAGGAACTTACTGAATTGGATAAGATGGATTGGAAGCTCGATTTGGGGACTCGAATTGAAGAAGATAAACTCAAGACACGCAAACAGACACCATTCTGAAAGAAATGGAAAGGAAATGAAGTCCTTTTCTGTGTCTCTATCTCTATCCCAATCTTCCTAAGCAGAAGAAGAACAAAGAGGAGAAGAAGAATTTACTTTTCTTCGCGTTCTCTCAATCTCTGAGTTTGTTGGGCTCATTAGAGAGTTTAAGCCCACACAGGAAATTCGTCTTCTGCAAAGTGCAATTTTTTTTTCTCTTTTTAAACGTTTTTTTTGCTAACCTCGGAGTAATAATTAGGGGTATTCATAACCAGATATCGGAAATCATAAGAAATTTTTTGACTAAAATTATATCCGTATCTGATCCGAATATATTCGGATATTCGATTCATATTTCTCGGATCAGATATCCGAATATTTATATTTGTATTTAAGGTCCAAATAACTTATGTTAAATTTAAAGAAAAATCATGGTCCGAATAATCATTTATATTTAAGAAAGAGAGAATAATTTTAAAAAATGTATTAAATGATTTAAGATTTATTTATCTTTAATTTTATTTGTAGGGTTAAATATTTTTAAAAAATAATTAAATAATAAAAAAAAAAGTAGTTCTAGGAAGTCGAATAAAACTACTTAGGTTATTAAACTTTTTGTAACTACATGAAGTATATATGTATAGTATTATATCCTCGGACATCCGAGAAATTCGACAATCCGATCCAGTGATCTGCCTATTTTTTCGAATAATATTTCGACGGATTCGGATTTTCACGAGTCGGATCAACCAGATTGGATACTTTTGAACACCCCTAGCATTATAAAGTGAGTTTAAGGATTTTAATTGGGTGATTAAAAAAATAAATAGGGGTGGACCGGAAGGGGGAGGTGGGGCCCACCGGTGAAATTCCCCAGCCGGTTTTCAAATGCCTTTTTAAAAGGGGGAGTTTACCGGCAACCGGCGTCTCCCGCCAAAGACACGTGTAGACGCGGTAAGAAAGCTACGGCGCGTCACTCTCTGTGAATATTGTTGATCAGTCTCGCCTCTCGTCTCGCGCTATCTCGCCGCGAGATTTTGGTCAAATTTATCGTCTGGTCAAACTAAACCGTGTTCCGAGTGCGTTTTGTTAAGGATGGGCCCCTTTTTTTTTATAATAAATCACGATGAGATGAGATTAAAGAATATAAAAAAATAATTCTTAACTTTGGGATGTTGATTAGTAGATTAAGAGGTCGAAAAATCGAAAATAAGACGTATTGTCTAGATAAAATTGACATACCGAGGTTGAAAAATCAACAATAAAACATATCATCCAGATAAAATTGACACGCCTATAAGTATTTTGAACAAGTTAAAGAGCACATATCAGTGATAAATTTGGAATTAAAAATACATAAGAGGAGCATATAATGTTCTAAAAAATGTTAGGCGGATTCTGGATTGAGAGGGGCTGCCTAGTGTCTAGACAAAAATCAAATAGTTGTTTAGGCGGTCCTAGACGAGCTGAATGGTTAGGTGGCTGAGACCTTTCAACGCCTAGGTGGGACCTATACATAATATTTAGAACTGTAGAAGCACATAATGTGAAACGCCATATAAAAAATAGAGAAGACGCTAATTGAAAAATGTACAGAACGAAATTCTTAGAAGAACGCACTTGTTAAAATCTCATTTATAGACTCGTTAGGAGAACCTTCAAGCATCGATCATATATATCTAAGTCGAAAACAATATTAATTATCCAAAAAATACACAAGACGATAAGCCTTATGAGTAGAGAGAATAACAATGGAGAATGTTTGTACCTCAAAGTTTCTTTGATAACTTTTTGAATTTCAAGCTAAAAAAATGGACCGTTCACTCTAATATTCCAATAAGATGTTCTTATATTCGAGTTCGTTACCGATTTGAACTCCTCTTGCATGTGATCCTTACAATACCCACACGTAAAAAAATCATTTAATTAAAAAACAAAACCATTACATATGTGAAAGTTAAGATTGGATATATGTCTTTTTTTCAAAGTACGGCATACCAAATACGAATGGAGGGGACACCGTCCGAGCGTAAATGTGCCACGGATCTATCACACGAGCACATGGGGTTTTATTCTTCTATGTGAGATAAACTTCTTCACACGTCCTCTCAAGTAGCAACTGGTTTGACCCGGTTGACACTTAAACAACATAATGACCTTAGAGTCGATGGATCGTCAACGAGCCCAAACAACTAGCGCAAATTGTAGCTAGCATAGTATAACGAGCAGATAGCATCCCGACCCAACGGAGGAGGAGACTGTCCCAGCACACATGCGTTATAAGCCCATCACATAAGCTCACGCTGGCCTTGTTGATATGTCTGATACATTAATATTATATATTTTTATATTCGTTAATTAATTGAAATTTTTAGTTGGGTTTAATTACCTCTTCTCGGGTTTTCTGTACGGTTCTTTCCCGGGACGCGTTTGTTGAACCGTTAGGATTAGGGTTAGGGTTTATAATTTGAGGTTTTTGTCGGAAACCACCTGTATGATACACCATATTAGAGATAACCACCCGGCCAATAACAAATTACCGTAAACCACCCTTATACCCATCTCCGTTAACAATCAACCACCCGCCTTGAAACTTCCGTTAACAAGTCGTTAGATGCAATATTTTTATTTTTATTTAATTCTAAAATTAAACTAAAATCCTTAATTATTTTATTTTTTTTCAAAATCAAAGAAAAATTCCTAAACAAGGAAAACCTAAAATCAAATCTGCTACTACACCACTGTCACTCTCCCTCAAGCCTCCATCTTCAATCGTACCGCTTCTCCTAATTCCTGGGCTTCAATTCCGACAAGCGGATCTCCGATGACGAGGGGGTGGGTTTGCAGGCTCAGGGTTGCTAGGCAGGCATAGAGAGCGGATGCGGTGGGTTTGCAGGCTCAAGGTGCAAAGGGTTATTCTAAAAACTCAGATTTGATGGCTGAGCAGAAGAAGAGATGGTGGGCGGAGGGGCTTCTCCTGAATCGACCGTCGTCGCGAGTGAGAGCTTGGAGACAAGGGTGCCGGTGCCTTCATGGGATTTTTGAGGAGTTGTTGTCGCGTATCAGATCTGATGGAATAGCAAGAAAAGGGTTGTCATCAGATCCAGAGCGAGTCGGTGTCGATTGGGATCGTTGGGCCGAAAATTTTCGATGAGCACTTCTTCTTCTTGATGGTGCGATTGGATCCCATGGGACGGGAGGAAAATAGGAGAGAGATGGGGGGGGGGGAGAGAGAGAGAGAGAGAGAGAGAGAGAGAGAGAGAGGGAGGGAGAGAACAAGATCTGAACTGCGAGATCTCTCTTCAAAATCGAAAGATCTGAACAAAGTCATCGCTTCCAGAGGTTTTCCGGTGCCCAATCTGCCATTAATTCCGGTGAAGCTAGGCGGCCGGAGTTCCGGTGAAGCTTTATCCCTTGACCAACATGTTGTCTTCTTCCGTCAAATTCATTCCCCCAATTTGTTCCCGTGTGACCTGCTCCCTTAAATTGAAAAAGATTTAAGTAAGAAAAGAAAAAAAATCAATTAAATTCACCATGCTTTCACGGATTACTAACGGAAGATGGCCAAGGGTGGTTAATTTTTAACGGAATTGGTTAAATGGGTGGTTTACGGTAAATTGTTATTAGACGGGTGGTTATCTCTAATATGACCTATCATACGAGTGGTTTCCGACAAAAAACTCTTATAATTTAGCTATATATATTGTATCTTGTTAATGAGGAAAACAATCAATGAAAATTCAGAAATTATCTTAACCCTAATCTCTTCTCTCTCTTCTCCTTTTCACGTATCTTTTCTGTTTTTTCTCTGTCTAATCTGTTCTTCCCCTTCTATCTTCAATCCTTCTTCACTTTCATACAATAATTCCATTCCCTTCTTCTTCAATCTTAAGTATTATCTTTAACAATTGGTGCTTTTATTGAGAGCACCAATTGATCTCTCTTAGATGATTTGTTCTAGTTTTAATTAGGTCGGCCTTGTAATATTAAGACGACCTAATGTTTGCTTTGTAATGAGATTGTTAAAAATAAAATAGCGAGATCGTATCAAAACACTATAAGTAATTGAGTCATGGGCTAATCGCCTTTTTGAAAATGATAGGTTTCCACTTTAATAATTAACAATAATAAATTAATAACTATATACTTAATTGCATGACACATAAATTAATAGTATTAGTTTAATTAATTAAGTGGGTTTAAGCTTTAGGGTTGGCCCAACTCGAGACCTTTCCGTCCATTGTGGCCTTTACTTTTTTGTCTGCCGACTAATTGATCTCACTTTTGTCATATTCTTAATTATTTTCAATGTATGTGGATTTAGTCTAGAGAATTATTAATTAATTTGTTATAAGAAATGGGTCAATTAAAAGGGTCGGTGGAGATAGTTCAATATTCGTCAATCGTTTGTTTAAAAAAGATTTTGAAATCTACGTATTGTTATCGGCTTTGAGTTAATGACCAATGTGAAAGTTCATTTATGGTATGGTGTTGTTGGATAATATAAGATAGTTATGAACCAATCAAGTAATGACATTTGATAGAAATATTGGAATAATGTGAAATGATGACACTTTAGCCTATGGAAATTCCTTTATTCTAAGTTATCCTATCTCACTTTTTTTTTTTAATATTCTAACGAAAGAAAATGAAAAAGAGGTTGAAGTGTTTAAACACTTGGGGTACGGTGTGTTTAGGATCAGCGTTTTTGAAACATCTTTTTGTTAGCGGTAGCGAAAAAATTCCAAATCTTGTACTCTTTTATCTTTAAGGGAGCAACGTTTTCCAGCTAGCGTTTTGACGCTAGCTGGAAAACGCTCCTACCTACTAAACGAAGCTTTAGGGTATTGAGAATTCATCTAAGTTATTAAATAAAAAAGGATGAACGATTTCGATTAGAAGGAATATTTTTTTTATTGGGTAAAGATTAGAGAAGGACTATTTATTATGAAGAGACACCTTCATAACTTTTATTATATTTGTGTATTTTTATTACATGTAAAATTATGGCGTATTAAATGTGAAACTTTATTTGGAGTAAATAAATAGGTTTCATATTTGTAATGTGTGCATTATTATTTAGTATATTAAATACACATTTTTAATGTCAAGTCTCACCAATCTATACCGGTAGGTTATGACTACTATGAGTATTAGATCGCGAGTTGGAATTCCCATATATCCTTGTTGTAATAGCTTAAGTGTCTTCTATACACACCTTTAATGTATTCATATGGATCATTAGGTTATTTAATGCAAAATCCGGCATTATAACTCTTAGTCTTCACAAAGAATTGAACATGATATGATCGATCTAATATTGAGTCTTGCGGAAGAATAGCATTCGAGACAGAGGAGGTGTAGATTTGTATATCGGTGAGGTGATCGATCAGTTGTGCGCTTTCTTTAGTAAAGGTGCATTTATATGAGGTCGTCTTATTGTTTTGGCCCAAGTCTGTTTTGATGTTGAACATACTTGATTATCTTATCGTGGATAATTTTTTTTTTGTTTCGTGTCTTGTGTGCTTGCTTTGTTTTGTTTTCGTTTCTTGTTATTTATGTGTCGGTTGTATGTTACCTCTGCTCCTCGTGTTCAACTACTTGCGTTTTAACCTCTTTTGTTCATTGTTGACCTTCTCGCTTTTAGTGTTAGAAACACCTTCTCGACTTGATCAAAAATGATATATACATCAAGACTGCCCAGATCTTATCCTAGCAAGATAGGTAGTTTTATTGTTTTGTAATCATAACTCTTTTAAGTTAGATTATGTCAATGACTAATTACAAAATTAACTAATATTAATATGGAAAAAAGAGTACGTTTTAGTGTGTTATCTTGATTTATCATGTAGACTACGTACCCTACATGGAAATTGCATGAAGCTCTCCACGTGGACTCATATGATAGGTGTATCGTGTATGTACACAAAACACACACTTTATAATTTTAAAATAGGTTATCAACTCTAAATTTAATTACTCCTCTATGATTTATATAATTGGCCGGTGGCATTTTCATTGCAAACCAATTAGATAAGTGCCACGCATCTCGAGAACTTTTTTTATAATGTTTTACTCACCCGAGTCTAAATTCGTTTTTGATCTTTTTTTTTTTTTGATATGGTAAGAATTAGGGTCATCACAAGTACTACTTGGCTCGTCTAGAGCATCCACGAAGGATGAGAACTGGTCACTAACCAACTCTAGAGAGAAATGGGCAAACCGCCGCCCTTGGGGTTCGAAACGGTGACGCCTCGGGGTACTACCCCAAAGTCTTAATTAACCGTTGAACCAAATGTCCGAAGGCTCGTTTTTGGTCTTTTTGTTTGATCGTTTGTTCTTCTCACTCGATTTTTTAGTTTATTTTTAGTATGTATCTCTTCTTTATTAGTCTCAATTACCACCTCGTACGTACGGCCTCTCGATTCATCAAACTTGTCGGTTATCGAATTCTTATTTAAAAAAAAAAAAAGATAAGTTCTACTAATTTTATACTCAAGTAAGAACGATGGGATATTCAGATCTGGCGGTTGAAATTGATTCTGCAGATTATCACGAGAAATGATTAAATGGTGAAAGCTGAGTTTGACAAAAATGGCAAGAACATAATCACAGAATTTTACTCTTTACCCGATTTGGGTAATTCAAGTACACCTTTTCTTTTATGGTAGGCGACAGTATAATTTATTTTTTTCAGTTTTTACTGCTACTTCAACGGTTTTAGAAGGACAATTATGTTTTTTTTTTCAAGTTCTATGCCATTATTTTTATGATATTTACGGAATAGGGCCAACTTTTTTGAAATATATTGAAAAATCACAAAGTTGAATCGAGGAGGCAAGACCAAACTAAATCCTAGTCTAGATTCGATAATTCTCTAACCCATGATCACATATTATCAAGTTTTATATCGATCGGTCGTCACACTCACATTACATACACCACTACATATATAATGAGCTCTAGACATCTCCAACTTGCTCGGTTGCCGGCAAGACGGTCGTCAGAATCCCAATATACGTGGGCCTTTCGTCTCCGGCCATGACGACGAGCACGGGAAGTGGAAGATGCGTGAGGCTAACGTCGGAGTAATTGGACATCACAGTTGCTTCTTCCGATCAGCGTTGCTGGCCTCGACGACGATTGGAGCACATAAGAAGGAGAATTGCTCCGGTGATGAGCATTGATACGGCTAGTATACTCACCAGTAGATATATGGTTGCCGCCTGTGATTTCGCGCCAGGGAATGGTGCCGGTGCCGTCGCCTCCTGAACACTATATCTACTGAGCACTCACCAGTAGATATAGTGTTCAGGAGGTGACGACACCGACACCATTCCCTGGCGCGAAATCACAGGCGGCAACCATATATCTACTGTGAGTGTACTCACCGTGTTAATGCTCATCACCAAAGCAATTGTCCTTCTTATGTATTCCAACCGTGGTTGGGGCAACCAACGCCAATCGGAAGAAGCAACTCTGATCTCCAATTACTCCGGTGTTAGCCTCGCACATCTTCCGCCTCCAGGGCTCATCGTCATGGCTGGAGACGAAAGGCCCACATATCTTGGGATTCCGAAGGCCGTCTTGCCGGCGACCAAGCAAGTTGGAGATGTCTAGAGCTTATTAATTATGTAATGGTGTATGTAATGTGAGTTTGACCGTGTCGATATGTAGTTGGAAAATGTTAGTAAATTGTAATGCTGGTTTAAATAAATACTAAAAACTACTTTAAATATGTCACATTTTTCATTCAGCTTATTTTTAAAGGTTGTACGGTTTGATGGAATTTTTTCAGAAAAAAATAAATCAATTTGAATAATATCTAGAAAAAAATGAATTTTTCGGAATGAATTATCGTCAAAAAAATGAGGCATTTTGCAGACCACGAACAAACAAGGATTCCAATTAAAATGTTCTTGGTTAGTCTTACAAACAATTACAACCATTTACATGCATATTTCAATCAATCTAAACACAAATGTTGATCAAAATTTGTTGATAACATTTCATAGGGAGTTGTTACAATTGATCCACCCCAACTCCTATTCCCTAAATTACTTATACAATCATCTTTTCGAGTTTCTTCATGCCAACTCCATTAAGCTTCAAGTAACAAATGCATGGAAATACTATAAAGTGTATGACGTTCAAGAATGAGCCGATAAAAACCGTGACATACCCGAACAACAAGATCACCAAAGCAACAATCACAATGCCAAGCACAAGTATTGTTCTTACCATAACACCAATGAATCTGTTGTATAAGTTAATTGATGGCAATTTGTTAGCATTGCCTTCAAATGTTGTTCAAACTGACTATTAAGGCGTACTTTATAATCGAATAAATGAAAGTTGTGTAGATGACGATTTGTAAGTTGATCTCTCATTGAAAGGTTTAAGGTCAATTGAGCCTTCAATTTCCCTTCATACATGGGATACCTAATTATAGTCATTGATCCATACACTAATATGATCATCACAAAACTTGCAATAACATCAACTAGTCAATGATAAAATATACTCAAGCATCATTTATGCACAAGTTTATTTTTATACCTTTGGAAATTGACTTATTTTTCATTAAATTTTAAAGGGAAGGAAAACTAAATGACCACCAAAGTAGAACATGAACAAACTCATTAAAGTGGAGACACCTCTTAGGTAAAAAAAGCATTCCATTTTCATGGACCTCTAGGTCACCAACCCGGATTACTAAAGCCACCAGAACCAAAGTGTCCAAGATGCCTTCCGTAGAGATGTTGGTGAGCAAACCTAAACTCTCCAACCAAGTTGTTGGCAAGATGAGAAGATAGGTTAAGACGATAAAACTCTCTTTAACACCAATATTCATTCCTATGAGCCCACCAATTTCATGTAAGAAGAGCTAAATTGTCTGTCACCTTCGAGTATAAACAACTCAACTGTAACCACGTACAACTCTAGATAGACAAGTATGAACACCAATATCTAGAATTGTACTTGGTTGCAATCGAGCTGCTTATACTCGAAGGCGAGAGTTTAACTAAGCTCTTCTCACATGGAATTAGAGGACTTGTAGAAATGAAGATTGGAGTTAAAAAGGTTTCATCCTCTTAATTAACATCTCTTCTCATCTTGCCAACAACTTGGTTGAGGAGTTAGGATTGCTTGCCTACATCTCTAGAGGAATCTTGGCCACCTTTGTTTTGGTAGTTTCAATATTTTGGGTGGAGGAAGTCTTTGGTGGCATAGAGTTCTATGAAAATGGAACACTTTTTTGACTTGAGATGTATGTCCACTTCAATAAGCATGTTTATGTTCCGCTTTGGTAACCATCCAATTTTCCTATCCTTTACGATTTAATGAATAATAAGAGTCAATTTCCAAAGTTACAAAAAAATTGTGAATAAATGATATATTGAGTATGTTTTATTGATTGAAATTGTTAAACGATTTATGTTATTGAAAGTTTTGATGTTAAGTTTTGTGATGAGTGCATTGGTGTATGGTCAATGCGAATAATTGAAGGCTCAAGTGACCTTAAATCTTTCAATCAAGCTCACAAATCTCCATCTATTATGATATATAAGAACAATACTTGTGCTAAGCAATGCGATTATTGCTTTGGTGGTCTGAGTATTCGAGCATGTCATGGCTTCTATCGACTCATTCTTGAACGTCACACTCTCTATAGTGTTTCCATACATTTGCTACTTAAAGCTCAATGGAGACGTTTGGCATGAGAAAACTAGAAAAGATGATTGTATGGACGATTTTGGGAATAAGTGTTGTGGCTAGATCAATTGGAACCCACAACTCCGTAGGATATGCTATCAAAAATCTTTGATTAAATGGATTGAAATATGTAAATGATTAATTGTAATTGTTTGTAAGACTTAAATTTCATATATAATTGATGTTTGTAGTGATCAACTTGATTGCAAAATTGTTGCAATTAAGCTCTTAATCACAAAGGATTGTTCCTTGATCCGAAACCAGAGAATCAAAAAAGAAACCAAAAGCCAAAGAATCAAAAAAGAAACCAAAAACCAAAACTACTAGTATAGTTTAGCACTGTTTATCATTGATAGAATGCTAATACTAACATAAGAAGTGCACAATCAGAATTAAGGCCTTTAAGACAAGATTAAAATTAAATCTCAATTATACCTAACAATTTAAGAGATGGCAGCAAGAATAGCTCAACTTAGTAAGAGCATGACACTAATATAAAGTCATTGTCAACACAATTAATTCACACCAGCATATCATTCTACCAAAAAAAAAATGACCCCAGCATATCACACTCAGCTCTAGTATGAAATGAAACCCATCCAAGAAACTTTCAATAGTATCATATAAGATTTTGACTAGATCTAGATCCAATGTGGAATTGACGACTAGATCACTGAGCATTATCCAAGTTTTCAATCTACTATCCTTTCACATACTCACACATCATTCCCATAAACACAACCCAAGAAATTAATAAAGCTACAAACCTGTGATCTCCCAAAATCTTTGTGGAAATTAAAATCCCCATGAACTGATAACTCTCGATCTCCTACATGAAAGAACAAATTCTTGTTCTAGGACTAGAATTGGAGGAAAAAGAAAGGATCTTTATTAATTGTATAGAAAAAGAGGGGGAATTTGATAGTTGAAGTCTTTGAAGAAGGCTGGTGTTGGATATGTCAATTTTGTGAATAATTTCTTTGAAAGTTGTAAACTTTTTGATCTGGGTTTTTAATTTGAGGCAGGATTTGAGGTGGGTTTTGGATAAGAGGGGGTTTGGAGTTTGGATTGGGTACGTAATGATACCAAAGGGCAGCCATGGATGAAGAAGAGGGTGAGAGATTGAAGAAGAGAGTTTAATCACATGGAAGGTGTGATCCATCAGAAATGAAAGGTTAGGTGAGGGGAATAAGTTAGATGCCAAGATTAAAAAATAATTCAAAGGGACCATCATATGTACACTACAACGGTTTCAATATTTTGGGTGAGGGGGCCATATATCATGTGTATCATGTGATTGGTTGTTACTCAATCTCAAAGGTTTTCTTTAGAGTTTTATTGTTGTTGCTTTACGTGTACTTGGGTTGGTAGTTTTTTTTGTTTTTGGGCTTGTTCTTCCTTGTGCTTTGTTTGTGTGTTCTTTTCAGGCTTGGCCCAAGTAAGGTTTGTATGGCTTTGAGATCTGGTTCTGGAATTGAGTACGGGTTGCTCGTGATTGGCGTGGTTGTTGGACGTTTTCGAGGCTATTGAAGATCCTTCATTTCGGTGGAGGCAACGTCAGTAGTCCACCTCTTTACCTATTTTGTCCGCTTTGACCCGAATGCTAAAGGTGTTTGTTCTCTTCAGCTCATCACTTTGTCCCTTACTCTTTCGTTCTAGTTCTGGTCTTTCGTCAAGTTGTACTTACTTTACGTGTTTTTTTAGTTGTTCATGTCTATACTAGCCGGTTTTTCGATTGTCGTTTTCATGGCCTTTCGATTTATCAGGTTTGTCCGGTAAATCGAATCTTTACCTAATCAAATATATATATATCATGTGTATCGAGAGGCGAATACGGTTTCCAATCGCCTCGCGTCTTTATCTTTCTCGTTTTCTATTAGAGAGGCGAATACCGCCTCGCGTTTTTAGCTTTCTCATTTTCTATTAGTTATCATGTATTGCTTGCCCCGCCGCCTGAGAGGATTAGTTTGGTAATTTGGTGTTTGGCTCGACGGCTCGGTTTACGACACAAAGCTTTAGTACGAGAAAACTTAGCTCGTTTGTTCATGAGTAAACTCAACTGTATGCTCATGAGCGAACTTAATTATATGCTCATAACAAACTAGATTATACGTTCACGAATAAGCTTTGGTTATATAGTTTTAAGTAAAACTATATGGTTTTGGTGGTCTCTCTCAGACAACATAGTTTAATTTGCTTGTAGAGATGATTAATAACATGGGTTGTTCATGAGTTTGTCTCACGAAAAAAACTAAATGATAGGCTCGCCGGCTAAATTCGAGCTCAGTGAACATTTAAATGAACTAAGCTTAAACAAAAATTTCAAGTTCAAACCATGTTCGTGTTTTTGCTCAAGCTCGCTTATTTTTAACCGAGCTGAACTTGAGCAATTCAAAGCTCGGCTCTGCTCTGCTCGTTTTGATTACAGGATTTACAGGTCTAATTCAAACAGAGGCTACCAACCCTTCAAAGCCAATCCAAAGTGGAGTTATACATTAATCAAGCATCGATGGAAGAGGAAAGATTCTTTGAGATTATGTGTGGAACATATAGTAGTTTAACATGAATATATATATATATATATATTTGATAAGGTAAGGATTAGGAGACCCTCTAAGGAGGGCGTCCTAGAGCATCCTTGCGGATGAGAACTCGAAGTTCTAGATTATCCAAGAGGAGGTAGGTAGGGATGTTGTGGCCCAGCTTGGCAATTTTATCGGCCACAACATTAGACTCCTTAGTCCCTACCCACGTATCTCACTGAGACAATATTAAATTTACTAAGAGATACCATAATATCTGAAATTAACATCTCAATTTTCCAAGGGCAAATTCCAATATTATTAACAACATTTATAACTGTGAGGTTATCTCCTTCAATTTCGATTTGTGTAAACTCTCGTCTTTGGGCTAACATGAATATATATTGATTGATGATGGTAGGATACTTGTGGGCCAATTAAATAAAAAATATTAGGACTTTGGGTTAGTTCATAATTGGGCTTGACCTATTTTGTATAAATAAGAGTTGGATGAGCTTCCACAAAGTGGTTGAATTGGGCCTAATACGCAAAGTAAGGCCCATGCCAACTTTTTGAACGATGGTTAGCCTAACAAGCTGAAAATCAAAAATCTTTTGATTCTCAAAGTATCATTTAACTCTTAAGTTCCGATTTTGGCACCCTTATGTGATTTTTAATTTGTGTTTGTTTTTGCTGTATTTTTGTTTTCTCATATTGATTAATTCGGCTATCGATATTTTTGAAATTTCAATTTACCAAGTTTGATTGATGTATGATGCATTAAATTCTTTCTTTAACAAAAAATGTCATAAGAATAGTGTTCTAAAAAGCGCTAATCGTACTTTGGGTGGAGAGAGGCCGCCTCGCGCCTAGACAGTCATAACGGTTGCTTAGGCGGTCATAGGTAAGTGCCTACACGAGTTGGACAACTAGGTGGGATGGGAACTTCAAACGTCTAGACGAGGCCTAGACAAAAAGTATAGAACAATGGGGTAAAAATAGGTCAACGATGTCATGTATATACATCAAATTCTAAAAAATGCTTAACTTAATCAAATAAATTAATTATATGATTTTTTTAAATCAAAAACCTAAACTTAATTAAACTGATACCCTAGATATGATGCACCAAAAAAAGAAAAAAAGTTCCTAGATAAATCGAGTTACAAATAATTTTCCAAACTTGCTTTGAAAAGTATGTATATAATCCCATAAAGGCCCCACCCACCACGAGTATCCAAATGAAAAAAAGAAGTAAAATTAACAAAATCAAATCTTCGGTAGCTTTAAAACCATCCACAAGACCTCAAAATAAATCCACACGTTAATTTTCTCACTCCACCTTATTTTAAAACTTACTAGACCGCTTGGCCCGTCCGTTGGACGGTCTATGTTATAAATTTTATAATTATATATAGATAATTAAGTATGTTATTTAAATTAGAATAAGAATGCAAATTATATGTGTTAGTTATTGAAAACAAATAATGGAGAGAAAATGTTTTAAAATGTTTTTTAATTATTAATTTGTTGTAAGATATATATATTATGAATCTTAATTATTTGTTTATTGATTTTATGAGTGTGCAGATATAATTTTGTATGTAATTTTAATTATGACCGAAATGGTACTATTTATATAGTGCAAAATGACCGAAGTGTAACAAATAATGAAAGGTACCGGCTCCGAAAACTTAGGCTATCTATATAGTGCAAGGGTTGCTTGCTGTTGGGAAGGTGAAAGGGCGACTAATTACTATGGTCTTACTACATTGAAGAACGAAGTTGAAAGGACTATTGTTACAATATTGAAGGAAGTTGAGAGGCTAAAACACTAAAAGAGGGATCTAAAATAGTGATCGGAGAAGCTGAAATGTATAAGTCAGTTAATGCTCTTATTAGCACTAACATCTTTTGTGATTGTGAGAGGCCATTCGTCGACTGTTTAAACACCCGAACATATTCCACATTGTAATTATTTGTTAGATGTCTTTTGTATTTGAGAATATTTTTTATTTATTTCAATAATTAGTTTGCATTTAAAAGTAGAACATTTATTTGTCTTAGAGGGAGAGTTTTTATAGTTGTATAGATAGATTTCTACTTTATTTATACAACTCACAACCCCTTTTCATGATTTAAAACCCACTATCTTAATTTTAGTTTTATCTTTATTTTTTCAATTATACTATTTAATTTCATATACTATTTAATTAAAATAATGTAAAATTTATAATTATGTTAATTTGACTAATTTGTTTATGTTAATTTGACTCATTTGTATCAATAATGTAATTAAAATATAAAGTTTATAATTAATATAAACAACACATTTTATTTTCACTTAAAACTAAAAACAGGAGAATATATTAAAACAAAGGAATAAAATATTCAAAACATCAAACAAACAAACAAAAACACACTAGAAAAAAACACATACAAAATGCTTTAAAATATATTTATTTCAATAATAAAATGTATACAACTAATATTTTATGTCATAAACTATATTGATTATATTATTTTTATAATACATAAATTTAATTAGATAAAAACAAAAATTAATTTTAATGATTTTTTAAATTTTATTTCTCATATATATCAATTTTTTTTATTCAAAACATATATTAAATGTGTATTTATGGGTAGATAAAAACAAAATAAAATTTTTAAATATAATTTAAAAAATATAATATCATTTTATTGTCAAAATAAGTCTTAAAGTGTAATTTATATACTATAATTGAGAGAGGAAAAAACATGATCGTTGGATCAGATCCAGCAGCTGAAAATCAGTCATGCGCACTTACAACTTTACTTGGGGAGATAGAAGTCGATTTTTTGTTGGCTCCTATTTGCAATCTAGAAAGTGGATTCGTAACACAATTTAACTATTCGGAAGAATTTTATTACTATTTTAATTTAACAATCCCCTGTTGGGGGTGGTCCCATGAGTTAGGGGGGTGTTTAACGAGTTGACCCGATCCGACCCACGATCCAACTTGTGGGTCGTAGGTTGATCCATTTGATACACACATAGGCAAGTCCGAATGTCTCATAAATAGGGGTGTTCAACATGTCAATTCGACCTGCGACTTACAAGTAATATAATAATTTTTTTACTCTTTAATGAAATAATATAATAATTTTTTTCAGGTCGACCCACAACATGTAGAGTTTACCCGACTAGTAATCTGAAATTTAAAAAAAGTGACCCACAAACCCACAATTTACGGGTCGATTCAGTGCGGCTTGCGAGCGACCCGACCCGTTGAGCACTCGTACATGAGTTGCTCGTCCATTTCAACTTATTTTAAAAAATTCAATTCATAAATCATTAAATTGAATCAAAAATATTTCGAATAATGTCATCAACGGTCCATATCAACCCCCGTCTTTTTCAAAGAAACACGGCGGGTCGTAGAAAAAACCGATTATACTACTCGTAAATTATTCGGATCCTTGGGGATGCTGCAAAGCGAAAAGTCAAAAACCACCACCGGTTCTCTATCTATCTATCTATCTATCTATCTCTCCCGATCTGAGAAATATCTTTACAGAAATGGCGCATTTGAAATACTTACCGTACACACCATGATACGGACCCGGTGTGGATTCGTATCGGAATCTTTTTGGTCAAGGGTTTGAGACGCACCCGAGGTGGGTTTGACTCGATAAACGTGGTTGGTTGCCACGGGGTTGAGACGCACCCGATGTGGGATTGACTCGATAAACGTGGTTGGTTGCCACGTGGTTGAAGAACGGAAGATAAATTTAGGGAAAAGGATAATTTCTTAATTCATTGATTTATTCATTGATTCGATAACAACCTAAAGGAGTATTTATAATACTCTAATATCTAGCTAACAAGAAACCCTAATTGCTGAAATATTAAAAGATAACCTTACTTAAAAGATAAAATTAAATCGCTAAATAAAAGGAAGTACAATATTGAAAAGATAACAAATATAATTAATTATCCTAATATAAGCCTAGCGTGTCAGTGTATCAATTCTCCCCCGTTGAGAATCGACTTGTCCTCAAGTCGAAAATCAAGAGGAGACTCATGAAACGGATCTTGGAGCTTAATCCACCAGGGTCCCATTGTACATGTAGCACTGCTCGAGTCAGCAGATCGTGACTGAAGTTTGCCCTGCGCATTCCACCAAATGATTGGAGGACAAACAAGTCAGAGCATATCGGTAACGACCTTCCTTCGATACCGAGGCGATTAAGGTCTCCCTTTTGTGAATTTGGCGCCGGAAGAAGGTCTCGCATATTCCATATAATTATTACAGATCTTCAACGCTGTATTTGGGTGAAGTTCCCAGATATTGCTTGGAACTATTGACATGGTGATGGTAGAGTTCAAGAATGAAAGCACCAATTGATACGAATCCACACCGGGTCCGTATCACACCAACTACAAAACCCTCATCGATCTCCATTGTCATCCAATTTGACCAAATTCTCCTCTACTTCATTGGCAAACGGATTCACGTGCTTGAAATATCAATTAAGGCTTCGTTCGGTAAATCGGTACTTATCGGTGTTGATGCTGATATTGATGCTGATACTTATGGTTGTTGATGTTGATCGTGGATGCTGATATGGGATATTGATACGAGTTGTTTATTTTTCAAATAATCCGGGATGTGTTCGGTAAACTGAATTGCTGATATTTTAAGCAAGAGGTGTAAAATTACTAAAAATGGCTTAATGAAGGGTAAAAAAAATAAAAATTTAATTTAATTAGGAAATCATGTGGATCCCGCTTACTTATATTTTGATAGAAAAGTTAACTTATTTGACATAAGGTTGGGGGTGCTGATTATTTTTTCAGTAGATAAGGATCGAATATAAATAACTTATTTCAAATAAGCAAATTTTGCCGAACACATAAAACGAAGCTTATTTTTTCCATATAAGTAACTGGGTACTTATAAGTATCCAGATAAGCGTTGTTGAACGAAGCCTAAGTCGCTCCCCTTGCATGATGAAGTTTATAGATCTATGAGAAATATGTGGAACCGAATAAGAAGAAAAGAGTTGAAATAAATAAAAGGATTGGCAAATTTAAAAACTTATTCTACAAATATGAATAAATGGAATTGAGTGGAAAAAACAATGTCTACAAAGAAATTGAAGACATGTTCATTGAAGATGAAAAATTAAAGGTTTTCAAAAGCCAAAACTAAAAAATCAATTTGAAACTTACCTTTGTTATAGTGGTAGTAGTGCAATCCTCTAAGGAGAGAGTCACAAAGTGTGTTTCTGCTATTTTGTATATTTCTGTTTTGTGTGCTATATGCTTTCTTTGGTTTCCTCCTATTGTCTTGTTGTATTGAAATGAATCAAAGGGTTGCCCCTTTTGTTGTTTTTAATATATTTTTTACAGGTTTGAATGATATTGCTCCGTTATCCAATAGTGAAGATAATGAGGTGGGGGTGGGGGTAGGGGAGTGCTACTGAGTGATTTGATGTTGCTTAAGATCACAATATGGTATCTAGGTAAATAAATTTAGAACTTACTAATGGGATAACGTAATTTAGAAATTGTTAATGGTGGTAACGTCTTTGTCAAATAAATTTAGATTGGAAATACAAATCACCATACAATTATCTTACGTCAATAGTTCTTGAAGGATATCCTTGCCAAATAAGTCATCCAAGCACATTGTGGTATTTCCAAATGGTGATGGGTCAATTAAAGACAATACCGAAAAACTCAAATTTTCGGAGTTTTTCTTTGATCATGTCAATAAAGTAGTTTCCCATAGAGAGAGATAAGATAGTCAACCCTCTTCTTACTTCTTCCTTGCCTCCTAATTCTAAGGATTTCCTCTTCTAATCTCATTCTTTACGATCCAAAACAAAAAAAAAATGGATGAGGATTTTGTTGTTGATTCGTTCAAGGTCATGCATCTCCGATCTCTTGTCTGTCGGGTCTCCGATAGAGTAGCCGCACCCCCATCTCCCTCCCTAAGAAGAATGAAGTCGATGAGGCTGGAGGAGCTTAATGGATTATAGTCAAATTTGAACCCGATTAACTAGAATTTGATTTAATTTAAATTTGTAACCATTTAGTTAACTTAAACTATTTTTTTATTTTTAAAAAAAATTAATGAAACATATTTATATTTTATTAGATTCGAGTTAAGAATTGAAAAGTATGTAGGAACTATCATTTTTTCTATATTGTATGATTTTAATTTCTTTTATTTTCTACGAGTTTGTTTTTTATCTATTATTAGTATATTTTTACGTGCTTTGTTCTTTTTATAAAATAAATATTATAGCTCTTAAATACAATAGTTTAGGTTCCTTCTTAAATAGTTGTCTTATATAAAATAAACTTTTGTTTTAATTATATTTTAGGGTTCCTTCTTAATTAGTTGCCTTATATAAGCATTTATAAATAACCTATACGACAATTATATACATTTTTACTAAATGGTCAAATATTCAAAAATAAATCTACTTTTGTTTTTGTCCTTGTTCATAGTCCACAACAAGTATTGAACTATTGATCATATATAGCTAAAAATGTATTCGAAAACAAATTTAGCCAACATCATTAATTTGTTGATTTAAGGATGAAAGTGATCGAAGGCCTTTAATTTGTTGCCAAGTATTCTGGTTTTAACCCTATGAAACGCTTCCTTACAAGGTAATTGTTCCATTCTTATATATAGTCTAGTTAGAAACATTTCTGATGGTTAATCTTGCTATTGTTCGAGTGGGATTTTAAGATGAAATTCAAGGCGTCGATCGGTTGTCAATGAATTTGAGTCTGCATTAGTTTCTTCCTCTTTGCGTATCTTATTTATGTCAACATCCAACCAATTGGACCTTCTAAGGTTGTAGTTGTTTTTACATTTGACATTATTTTAGTATGGCTGCACTGTTTTTGAAAAAGGTAAGAAATCGTTAACTTGACAAGCTATGCACTCATGCAAGGCATTCTTGCACTCCTTCACCCTAATTTTACTCGCTCACAAAAGTATATGAAAAATGATTTAACTCAATAAATATGAATATGACTCTTGTCAGTTGTCCCTTTTTTTCCATAAGTTTCCTACTCGTTTTTAGCAATTGCCATGCAATACTAGTAGAGAATTAATGTTGATGGACACACCTCTAGGTGTAAATATTGTTATTCAAATCATTCAAGAACATTTTGGAGATAGAGGGATGGGACAATGGAGCTTAATTTTCACAAAATATATGCATTCATTCTTTGTGAATCATGTTCATGATTAAGTTTTGATTAATTGTTTACACATTTGACATTTTTTAGTAGGGTTGCACTGTTTTTGAAAAAGGTAAGAAATCGTTAACTTGACAAGCTTGGAAAATTGAGAGGTCGAATGAGACGGAAACTGAGACTAATAATGTGAAGACATGAACTACAACATCTAGATCAAACTAACAAGGTGAAGACATTTTTTTAGTAGGGCTGCACTTTTGGAGAAGTGAAAATCAAACTCAATCCGAACATTTAGACCAAACATGCAAAACAAACACAACAACAGTATACAAAAACAACAGTCACAATAATAAGCCACTAGAAGCTCCAGATCTCAATATTTTGTAAGGTTCGATGCACATAATAAATATAGGATGAAGAAAGGTGTCACAACACTAAACTAGTGGGTTCGAAATATATCACAATGAATTTGATTTTGTTATGAATTTTGTGGTGAACTCTTCCAAATTCACATCAAGTTATTTTCATATCCACATATTCAATATATTGAGGACCCACTTTGAACAACTTTTTTCTTTCTATTTTAGGCAGTTTTGATGACCTTTCTATTGTCTACGTTATAAGTTAAAACAATACAAATTACAACTTGTAATTGTCGAATCTAGCCATTTTGAATTGATTGGTAAGAAAAGTACTTTTTTTTAAATGAACGTGCAATTAATAACATTTAACCCCCACGACCAAACCAAACCAAACCACTGTCACGACCCACGTGACAGTGTTGTTTGAGAACATAATTTAGTGAAGAAATAGAATTTGAGGAAGTAAGCAGAAAAAATCACACATTTAACCCCTTTATTTCATATTCATCATCGACAATCCTTAAGCCTACCCGCTTCATTCTCTCCATATTACTCAAACTACCCCTTTTATTTGACAAAATCACACATTTAACCCCCAACTTCCCATTCATTACAACCAATTTCTAGTCTCTCTATTAAGGTGTTATATTATTCTTACAAAAGTCCAATTACTCGCTCTCATCAAATTCAGGACCTTGAATCAATTTTTCCCACTTCACCTTATGCAAACGGCCACACAATTACCATTCATCCACCTTGAATGACATGTCCAACCACTCCAACTCCTTCGTTGCATTTTGATTGTACAGAAACAGCCCATAAAACAACTCAAAACTATCATTTGACGTGCTCTCCACCAAATCCAACATCCTCTCCTAACTCTTTTTATTCATCGGCATGCTCTTCAAGTCCAACCTCTCCAAAACCCTACCCACTAAGTGAGTCACAAACTGTGTACAAGCAACGTTCTTATCATGTTCAGCACAATCCATCTCCACCATCCTACACTCTTCTCTCCTGAAAACATTAAGGAAAGCCTCACACCTCTCCGATTCCCTAATCCGAATCTTATCATACACTATAAGACTAACACACAAATTGTGGAAGTCTTTGTTGAGAGGCTCATCCAGAGAACCGATATATTATATAGAGATTGAATTACAAGAGATCCTTGGAGACCAAAACATGCAAAGGATAGAAATAATCTACAAGATATTGGATTTGACATTATCTCATCCATAACTAAAATATACTTTTCTAATAACAAATATCTTATCTCTAATATACACAAAAGGTAATCCCTTCCAACCATCCTTCTCGGACTCGGGCCCGAACATTGAATGAGTACAAAGTATATCAAACTAACCGGACAACATCTCTAGCAAGAGATATCGTGGGAATTCCTTAACGGACAAGACGTTGACGAACAGCGGCGTACACCGCCTCTCGAGACGCTGCAATGGAGGAAGAAGCGCACATAGGACTGACTCCGTGGAGAGGATGGAGGTGCAAAGAAGAATGACCTCGGGATCCACCGATCAAAACTCATGCGGGTCATAGAAGGAGATGCTAAACTCGAAAGCGGGCCGAGAATGGTCCGAGCAGGAGTGATCGAGGAGGGTTTGGCCTTGGCGGGTTAGCGTTTTCGCGATAATCTAGTCGTAGTTGTTGAAGCCGATTATGTCGATCTTGAGTTTGGTGTAAGAAGAATTGTTGGACGGCAAATTTGAGTCGCTACTTGTATCCAGCGCCAACGCCGCTAATACTATTACTAACATTTGTAGCGTTCAAGTGTGCAAGTGCTATAACAAGAAAAAGGAGAAAATGTTACTTTTTTCCTTATTTCAAATGAAGAAGAAATTAAAGTAATAAACATAAATACTGGGGCAATTGGTAGCGTTAGTAATGTTGGTGAGGTTGTAAGTAGAGGGAAGGCGGAGGAGTTTGGTCTGGACGGTGATGACGATGAAGTTGTCGCGACAGGCTCGGTAGTCGTGAGCGGAGAAGCTGCACAGGGAGTCGGCAGTGCTAGCCAGTTTGCATCAGCTTGGCATTGGCCTCTCTACGTCGTCGATTGCGTAGGGCTTGCACTCATACAATACCTTCTTGCACTCCTTCACCCTTAATTTTACCCGCTCACAAAAGTTTATGAAAAATGATTTAACTCAATAAATATGAATATGACTCTTATCAGTTGTCCTTTTTTTTCATAAGTTTCCTACCCGTTTTTAGCAATAGCCATGCACTACTAGTAGAGAATTAATGTTGATGGATACACCTCTAGGTATAAATATTGTTATTCAAATCATTCAAGAAGATTTTGGAATAGAGGGATCGGACAATGGAGCTTAATTTGCACAAAATATATGAATTCATTCTTTGTGAATTGTTCATGATTAAGTTTTGATTAATTGTTTACACATTTGACATTTTATAGTAGGGCTGCACTATTTTTGAAAAAGGTAAGAAATCGTTAAGTTGACAAGCTTGGAAAATTGAGAGGTCGCATGAGGCGGAAACCGAGACTAATAATGTGAAGACATGAACTACAACATCTAGATCAAACTAACAAGGTGAATACACTTTTTTTTAGTAGGGCTGCACTTTTAGAGAAGTGAAAATCAAACTCAATCCGAACATTTAGACCAAACCTGCAAAACAAACACAACAACAGTCTACAAAAACAACATTCACAATAATAAGCCACTAGAAGCTTCGGATCTCAATATTTTGTAAGGTTCGATGCACATAATAAATATAGGACGAAGAAAGGTGTCACAATACTAAACTAATGGCTTTGAAATATATCACAATGAATTTGATTTTGGGATAAATTTTGTGGTGAACTCTTACAACTTCACATCAAATTATTTTTATATCCACATGTTCAATATATTGTGGACCCACTTTGAACAACTTTTTTCTTTTTATTTAAGGCACTTTTGATAACCTTTCTATTGTCTACGTTATAAGTTATAACAATACAAATTACAATTGTCGAATCTAGCCATTTGAATTGATTGTTAAGAAAATTACTTTTTTAAAAAGAAATGAACGTGCAATTAATAACATTTAACCCCTGTCATAACCAAACCAAACCAAACCACTACCACGACCCACGTGATAGTGTTGTTTGAAAACATAATTTAGTGCAGAAATAGAATTTGAGAAGTGGATGGAAGGAAGTAGAAAAAATCACACATTTAACACATGAGTATTTACAACGGAGAATAAATAGATGTATCACAAATGTGGTGGTAGAGGGTCCACTCAAATATATGAGCTTTTTCATAGTGAACGGGTTGATTGTAAGTTGTAACAATGTTGTATTACATTTGTTTAGTACACCTAATTCAACGCAAATATACTCATATAATCAATATTTGGTACATGCACATGGGACATAAAAGAGAAAAAAATATGTACAATAATAAGGACATAAAAGTGATAAAAATATGACAACTCATGAATTTAAATAAGATTTTAGTAATTTATCCATACAAATAAAGATTAGTTTCTTACTAAAACTACAACTCTTGTAATTCATTTTTTAAACCACCATTACAACTTAAACTTTGTGTACACAATACCGATCCATCTACATAGCTAGCTTCCACAGGTTGATTGGTCATCTGCAAGACGGACGGATTTGCAATATATGTGGGCCTTTCTTCTCCGAGCATAATGACGAGAAGCGGTACCGGAGTAACCACCAGAGTAACCACGTGGGTAGCATTGGCTTTCGATGTCAATTGATGTTGTCGGTTGGACCAAAGGACGAGGATTCATGATGCGGCGATGCATATCATCAGGATCCCTATGGGCACCAATATATATGGGAATGGGGGCGCGCCCTTGACGGGCGCAAGTGCAGGTGCCGGAGCCTCCGAAGTGATTATTTGTTTTGTTGTTCAGCAACCAACCTGTTACTTAAGACAAAGTACACATTCATTAGTAATTTTCATTCTTAAATTATAATAAGAGTATATATATGTCGAATTCAAAAATAAATCTAAGTAGTTCTACCAAGCTCTTCTATGGAGCAAATGCCTATATGCAAACACTAATAAAATGTAACGTACAAGACCCATCTTTCGATCGATCCCACCTTTATTTATATCCCATTTCATTTTCATGAGGCTTCATTAATTACTTTCTCCATCTACTATCGTCTTCTCACTCCTCTATTTCTTCTCTTTTTCTTTGTAAGTCTCTTCCTTCCCTCTCAAATTCTATCTTAGAGATGACGCCCCGTCAAGTCCAAATCCTGGTAGCGGAGCTGATGGTGGTGATGATAGCAGGGACGCTATTGACGACCATTCTGAAGTCAGCTTCGGAAAAATCAAGGGTGAAGGAGTGCAAGAGGGCCCTGCAGGAGTGTAAGCCCTACGCGATCGACAACGTGGAGAGGCTGGTGACAAACTGCTGCAAACTACTGGCCAGGAGCCCCGACTCCCTCTGTAGCTTCTCCACTCACGTCCACCAAGCTTGCCCTGACAACTTTACCGCCATCTCCGTCCACCAGGCCCTCCGCTTGCAACCTCACCAGCAGCATTACTAACGCTACTAATTGCCCCGGTATTTTATGTTTATTACTTTAATTTTCCTCTTCATTTCAAATTAGGAAAAAATAACATTTTTCTCCTTTTCTTGTTGTAGCATTTGCCGACTTGAATGCTATAAATATTAGTTCAAGTGCTAGCGACGTTGGTGCTGGATACATGTCGTGGCTCGTCTTCGCCGTCCAAGCTCTCCTGTTGGTGGCCAACGTGATCAATGTTATGTAGGTGCTTGTGATAGCTAGCTCTTAAGTGGATCTCTTCTTTGAGTTGTAATATTAATTCAGGCTGCATCTTAATTATGTATGTTGGAACCCTACTTTGATTAAACCCTGCTATCCATTGTCTAGCTCTTAAGTGGATCTTTTCTTTTCCTTTTCAATTACTCCCTCCGTCCCACAATGTTTGTCCACTTACAAAGGAAAGTGGACAAACATTGTGGGACGGAGGGAGTAATATTAATTTAGGCTGCATCTTAATTATGTATGTTGGAACCTACTTTGATTAAACCATGCTATCCATTGTCTAGCTCTTAAGTGGATCTTTTCTTTTCCTTTTCAATTACTCCTTCTGTCCCACAATGTTTGTCCACTTTCCTTTGTAATTTACAAAGGAAAGGAAAGTGGACAAACATTGTGGGACGGAGGGAGTAATATTTTTTTAAATCTAATCATACAACCTATTTTTAACCGAGTCTAGTTTGAACAACTCAAAGCTCGGCTTGACTTAGTTCGATTATATCCCTAACTCTTGCTTCTATGCTATAGTGATTAAAAAATGGTCAACATTTTTCCTTGTGATATATCACAAGAGCATTTGGTAAAATGGGGCTACTATAAATCATCTAACAAAAGATAAGAACAACTAGTACGAACATTATAAATTCATGGGAAAGCAAATTGGATTTACGAGCCTCAAACCATTCTAATTTACTAGCCTTAATTAATTCCCATAATCATAAATTGTATTCTCACCCACCAGAAGAAGTATAAATTTCTTAAATTTGTGAGAAGAGGTTATTGTGTATTTCTCAACGATAAATAAAAGATAATCTCAACAAGAGATTTAAAAGATAATTACAAGAATTATTAACAATAAATATTAACATATCTTAACACAAGAGTATTTATAAAGGAGAATAAATAGATGTATCACAAATGTGGTGGAAGAGGGTCCACTCAAATATATGAGCTTTTTCATAGTGAACGGGTTGATTGTAAGTTGTAACAACGTTGTATTACATTTGTTTAGTACACCTAAGTACATTTTTAGCGTATACTATATGGTTGTATACTTGTATGGCCTTTTCTTGTGGTGAACCATCATCAATTCATCATCCATAAATGGATATACACTTCATTTACTACTTAAAATGATTATTGATCAATAATATCTCTGAAACTAACTATAATGTCAATTGTCGATTCCTACTCTATTTTTAAGGTCTTGTAAATGATTTTTGATCACATATATTATAGTATATCAATATTTTTAGGCTAGCTACAACTTTTAGGCCTTATAAATGATTTAGAAAAAAAACATTTTTAGCTATAATTTCAAATATGCATTTTATAGTATATAGATATGCTAAGTGGTTTCTCTTCATTTTTTTCCGGCCACTCAAAATTAACTTTTAGCTTCTTTTGAGGGTTAAATTGGGTTTTAGAACTTGACATACAAGCAAGTTGTTCTAGCTGGCTAGTAGTTACTAATGGACTAATGGTGCATGTAAATTCATTATAATGTATATTTACTACTTTTGTTTTTACTACTAATGGTGCATATAAATTCTTTTGATAATATATGTAGCAAGTTGTTCTACCCATTTGTACAATTTTTTTCCTTATATTTCAATTGTCTGTGTAGAAATAAATATAGATTCAAATTAAACTAGTCTTTGTTATTTATTTATTTTTAACACTACTAATTTTTTTATAAAAAAAACTACCATTACAACTTAGAGTGTGTTTGCAATGACAAAAAAAACTAGTTTAAAAAGTAATGATAGTGTATTTCTAAACTAGTTTCTAGCTTTTTTTTATCTAGTTTTAAATTAAAGATTCTAAATTAGTTTCTAGTTGTTTTGGTTTAAAAAGTCATAGTAATCCCTCTCTTTTTATACAATTTACACAATAATAGGGGCATAAAAGAGATAAAAATATGACAACTCATGAATTTAAAATAGATTTTAGTAATTTATCCATACAAATAAGATTAGCTTCTTACTAATTAAAACTACAACTCTTGTAATTTATTTTTTAAACTACCATTACAACTTAAACTTTGTGTACATAATACCGATCTATCTATCTAGCTAGGCTCCCACAGGTTGATTGGTCATCTGCAAGACGGACGGATTTGCAATATATGTGGGCCTTTCTTCTCCGGGCATGATGACGAGAAGTAGCACCGGAGTAACTACCGGAGTAACCACAAGATTCTTGATAATAAGAAAGCATAAGAAGAGAGAGAACAATGAAAACCTAAACCTGATGGAGGAATGTGGTAGTACGAACTTTGTTATTGCTTCTATGCAGATGAGCGAAAATATGAACGAGGGAGAAGGAGAAAGGACGTAGAGCTCGTTTTATACTACCTGGTAAATTGTGATTTTAAATAAATTTAGAGGGTAGGATTGTCTTTTAATTCAAATAAACTCACCGATTGATTGATAAATTACTAATTAGTTTATTTTTACTTGACAAACGTGGTTTACAGTTGATCACAAATACTATTGGGCCATGCATTATAATTTTAGGTACCATTCTTCATATCCTTTTATTTGACGTACATGTTGATATTTTCAGCATTTCGATCTATCAAATTTGACTGGTGCATCAAATATTTCAAATGCTTTTCTTATAAAAAAAAATGTCGTAAGAATAGATCAACGATGTCATGTTTATACACCGAATTCTTGGAAAAATCTTAACACTTACAAAAAAAATACTTCAATGGTATCAAATAAATAAATTTTATATATAAAAATCAAATAAAAAGTCTTAACTAATTAAACCGATATCATTTTATCTTATATGATATTGATATCGTTCCAGAAATAACTCTCGTTTTCCTTTATTTTAATCCTCTTACATTTTTTTTTGTCTATTTATTAGTGACACTAGGTCCATTAAAGAGGTAAAACATCCTTACATAAATTTTTAAAGTTGCTCTATTTATATGGCTCAAACTCGAAACTTTTTTCTAAAATATTAATTTTCTTACTAACTTTATTTTGATCTCTTGTCCTGTTTAGAGCCGCTTAATGTCTAAACCGAGTATTGTAGAGACCCTTAATAAAAGCGATTCCAAATTTTCTTACCAATTCTCCTCTGTTTTTACAGATTCAATCCTCTTACACATCAAAGATGCATCTACTATAACCTCAATTCTACTTTGTTTTGCAGATTCAATCCTCTTACACATAAAAAATGTATCTACTATAACCTAATTGATCAAGTGAAACAACAAACATTGATCCTCTTACACATTTGATGCATCTACTATAACCTAATCCTCTTACACACCAAAGATTCAATCCTCCTAGATATCGAGTTATAAATAATTTTCCAAAGTCGCTTTGAAAAGTATGTATATACAATTACATAAAGCCCCACCACAAACACCCAAATGGCAAAAGCAAAATCAACAAAATCAAATCGTCGGTAGCTTTCATGAGTCGCTCCCTCCATCAACGTCTTTCAGCTTATTTTAAGCAATTCAATTCATAAATCATTAAACTAAATTAAAAATATTTCAAACAACGTCATCAACGGTCCAGATCAACCCCGTCATTTTCAAAGAAAAAACACCGGGTCGTAGAAAAACCCGATTCGGCTACCCGTACATTATCCGGATCCTTGGGGATGCCGCAAAGCGAAAAGTAAACCACCACCGACTCTCTTTCTCTCTCTATCTCTCCCGATCTGAGCAAATCCCTTTGCAGAAATGGCGCGTTCGAAATACTGATCTGAGAAACCTCCAATTTTGACCAAATTCTCCTCTATTTCACCAGCAAACGGATTCGCGCGCATTTTCTCGGCGATCGGGATTTCCTCCGATTCATACTTTCAACCGATTCGCCAGATCTCGCATGGTGGATCTGGTGCTTGAGCGATTCAGAGAACTGGTCGAGTAAAGTGAGTAAAATAAGCCGGGCATGGGGGATAACAAGTCCGACGCGGTTTCGATCCGTGTCCCGTACAGGAATCTAAAGCGAGCTGAGGTTGAATTGGTCGCTTTCGAGGAGGATTCAGCCGGTAGAGAGAATGGCGATTCTTCTAACGCTAATCATTGTCAGCAGAGTGATAGGCCTCCTCGGCACTGTAGTTTGATTACTTTGATTCTCAGTTGTACGATCGCCGCTGGTGTCCAATTTGGTTGGGCTCTCCAGCTTTCGCTTTTGACACCTTATGTTCAGGTTATCTCCATCTCTCTAATTTCCATGAATTGATCGTATTTTAGTTCTTTTCTCAGGCCAATGCACGAAGATTGAAATATAATAACGTGGTGACATCGGTAGAATTTCATAGTTGGAAACATGAAAGAGCTATTTAGGATTGTACTGATTGTCAGTTTTTTTTTTTGTGTGAAATTATGGTCAATTATCAGTTGGCAAAATATGCTTCTTTGGAGAGTACTTAGTGAAGATTAATGCTGATAGTTGCTATAAACAAGTGTAACGAAATGTTCACTGAGTGAGATGTGACTGAAGATTTTGAACCTGTCAGAGATTGGTTTTCCGTAGTAGATTATTACATTGCCACTGAGATTTGTGTTATAATATTTGCTTCTGTTATGCCGTTTTATGAGGATAATTTTTGTGGTATGCAAATCATGATGCTTTACATACTATTGAAGTATATAAGCTATTGATGCAGTTTAATTACTTAATTTTCACTTTATCCTTTGTGGAATGCAATGGACTTGGTAAGTGTAGATGACAAAGTATGATAGATGGAGTGAAGTTAAAGAATTATGCTCTAGATGGTTTAATGAGGAAACTGTTTATTAAAACTCAATATTTGTGGATAGGCAACCTTTTCTAGAGTAGATTTGCACAAATGCATCAATATATATAGCTCCATAAATTTGGATTTAGGTCAGGCATGGGTTGATCCTCATACTTTTCTTTGTGTTTCTACAACGAAGAGTCCAATTGATCAACATACCTATGAGGGTGAAAAATTGGTTCCACTTGTTTTTCTTGTTGTTTCTTTAGTCTCTGTGAATGTAGGTGCTGTAAATTTATTGTTCCTTTGAATTAACGCGGTCATTCTCATTGCAGTGCTCTGTATAATGTTGTCTTGTCTTATGCCCCTGTAGGGTTCTTTTTGGCTGTTATTGATTAATTATACTGTTCAAGTAAATTGCAACCATCTTTCTGTGCTTGATTGCTGTTTCGAATTTATTGTTTCAGACACTTGGGATAGGACATGCCTTCTCTTCATTCATTTGGCTATGTGGCCCAATTACAGGCCTTGTGGTAAGCTACATCAAATTAACGTCTTTTTGCCCCTCCTGCAACTCAGTTTCATCAATTAATATCCCACACGCCTTGTGTTGAGCTGCACCTCATATCTTAGTATGGGGTCCAATTAGAGGCCTTGTGATTGAACTATTTTATATATACAATCTAATTCATAGTTTAAATTATAATACGCCAATTTTACAAAGTTTTAATTTATTTATATTGTTCTAATTAAGTGGCACACCATGTGCTAGGTGACCTCCACGTACTCCTTTGTGTCTGATCAGTTCAATGATATGATATACGACTTTTACCCTAAATCAGATATATACTATTTCAGGTTCAACCTTGTGTTGGTATCTGGAGTGACAAGTGCACTTCTAAATATGGTAGAAGACGGCCCTTCATTCTTGTGGGAGCCATCATGATCTCTGTGGCGGTGAGAATTGTTGACATGATACCTGTCCTACAGTCCTACTCGATAATTTCTGGTTAATAAATAATGTGTATGCTAATATGAAACTTTGTAATATAGGTGATAATAATCGGCTTTTCTGCAGATATTGGATATTTGCTAGGGGACACAAAGGAACATTGCAGGTTTGCACTACTTTGTTCCTAGATTCCTTGTTTAGAACTCACAAGGTTCCTCTCTTGACCTTAATGCTGCATGAACAGTACGTACAAAGGCACACGGAAATGGGCAGCCCTTGTGTTTGTCATTGGTTTTTGGATGCTTGATCTTGCAAACAATACTGTTCAGGTTAGTGTCTTTTATTTTGAAACTTACAAGAGAAATGGATAATAGTACCATTAATACTTAATGTAACTTGAGTATATATACTTACCTCATCGCAAAAGTAATTTTAGCTCTCATGTTCAAGGAGTCCCTCATCTCATGCATATGGTGCGAACCTTAGTGTAGCTTCATTTATCATTCCTGAAGTTTTACTCCTACCTTGAATTCATGACTAGTAGGAAGTGGCAGTTATTTGATTTTTCTATTGGTGGAGGGAAGGACTTGATATTGGTTAACTTATTTACAGGGTCCTGCTCGTGCTCTTTTGGCTGATTTGTCAGGTATGTCGTGTATATTCAGGACTCAAACATCAGATGAAGCAACAGCCTAGATGTTGGCTTAAGCACCTATGCTTTTTCGTCAGTTTCTTTCCAGAAACTAACTACTGTTTTCTTACAATATACTGTCAGGACCGGACCAGCGAAATGCAGCAAATGCAATATTTGCCTCATGGATGTCTGTAGGAAATATTTTGGGATTTTCTTCTGGTGCTAGCAGCCAGTGGCATAAGTGAGATTTTTCAGCCTAATTTTTGTGATATAATATTTGTCCCATGGGATTTTCATCTTTTTATTATTTTCTATAAGTTATCCATCCTGCTGGTGTTCTTTGTAGTATCTTTTTTCACGATTTCAATGCTTGTCAGTTGCTTTAACTAAAACATAATGCTGAAATATTCAGACTTATGCCTTGTTCTAGTTTGGCTTCAAATGTACTTTTGCCCCAAAATTACATTAATTTTTTTTGAAATACGTGCAATATCTCTTCCTTTTACTTTTTTTAAGGCAATCGAAATAACATTTTAACCCAAATTGTCATTTTGGCTTACAAGTGAAACACACCCTTAATGTTCAAGGAGAGCCTTGACTGTATGGGATTAAGTGTTTCTTTGTAGCCTTTCATAATAGTTTGGATTAGTTTCTGATGATACATCTACTGACCAGTTATCTTAATTATGATCAGATGGTTTCCTTTTCTCACAAGTAGAGCTTGCTGTGAAGCCTGTGGAAATCTGAAGGCAGCATTCCTGATTGCTGTGGTAGATTACTTATCACTCTTTTCTTTGAGGATCTTCAGTTAAACTCTTGAAAGATGATCATGTTTGTTTCTGACACAATTTATTATGGGCTAATGAAAAAGTTCAGGTCATTTAGTACACAGACATATATTCTAGCCTCATTACACTGTCTTAAAAAGAAGGGCAACACTGCATATACATGTGATTAACATTCTGTGTAAAAAACAAGGACAATTAGTAGGTGTTCGCAGAAATTTGGTTCAATAATCATCTTCTGTAAATAAATTCTTGCAAGCTACGTTACCTCAGATATGGATAACTTACATCTTTAATGATACTTCCTCTATCCCTAGACCATAGGCAATTTGATTGCACCACTGTTATGTAAAAGAGTATCCTTTCTTGTTTAGAGATCAATTATCTACAGTTTTGATTTGGCATATACCTCTCACCCACGCAAGGGAATCCATCTGAATCTATTGTATTGCTCTTCAGGTCTTCTTGACTTTGTGCACATTGGTGACTCTTTACTTCGCTGATGAGGTTCCGCTTGAAACAAACCAATCCCAGCGTTTATCAGATTCTGCTCCTTTGCTGGATGGTTCCCAGAATTCATCGTTTGAACTTTCAAAGCCAAAGCCTGACACAACACCTAAGGAGGATAAATTTGTAAATAACATTAACAGAAACCATGAAACAGAGGAGGTAAGGAACAATCATGTGGAGGTTAGAAGCCCAAGTGATCAAGATGAAAGTTTAAATGAAGGCCCTAGTGCAGTTATGGTCAAACTATTGACCAGTTTAAGGCATCTACCACCTGCAATGAATGCAGTGCTTGTGGTTACAACTCTTACGTGGGTAAGTTTTTTGGTTGATTTTAAGTGTTATGCTTATTTTTTCATTTATCTGATCCCAGGAAGCTATATTATTTTGTAATCTACTGTAATTGCTTTGTACATAAAATGCTGTCCGCTTTTGGAAATTGTGATTTAAGTGTGGATTTAATGCTATTTTCCTGGACATGTTTGAAAGGTGCCTATAAATCTTGTCTATTCTTCATTTTGCTGCGTAGCACCCCTCCCCTGTTCTGTGCCTAAAGATTGTGGTAGATCTACATGTGTTACTCCCTTCAAGAGCTCCTTTTTTTTATGCCCTCAGTATATCTAGTTAACCTTTTATTATTATCTATGAATTTAAATTTTTATTTGCAGGAAGTCCTTATCTTTCTTGTCTAACTTGTGCAGATGTCCTGGTTTCCATTTTTCCTCTTTGATACGGATTGGATGGGGAGAGAGGTTTATCATGGAAATCCAACAGGTGATAGCTCTCAAGTAAAATCTTATGACCAAGGAGTTAGAGAAGGTGCATTTGGTTTGCTATTGAATTCTGTAAGACTTCAAATTTTAAATTTATGACCCGACTTTTTCTTTTCTTTCTGTGAATGAATGCTATCAAACTGTTAGATGTTTTTCTTGTAATCAAGGATAACTTTTGTCCACTTGTAATCATTTATATTGGCATGTATAATATCATCATGTTAATTTGTCTTAATTGCATGTAGGTTGTCCTGGGCATCAGCTCATTTCTAATTGAACCTATGTGTCGACGAATGGGGGCTAGACTGGTGTGGGCTATAAGCAACTTTGTTGTGTTTATCTGCATGGCTAGCACCGCTTTCGTTAGTCTATTTTCACACTTTTCTGAAGGAAATCAGCCTGCTACTGGAGCAAGCTCTTCAACTAAAGCAGCTTTGGTTATTTTTGCTATCCTTGGGTTCCCTTTAGCTGTAAGAGCACTTTCACTATTCACAGACAATTGAATTTATTTCCTCCATTCCTATCTAATATTGCAGACTGATTTTTGTTGTAATGGGCCCTCTTTGTAGATCACATACAGTGTGCCTTATTCTGTAACTGCGGAGGTGACTGCTGACTCGGGAGGTGGCCAAGGTCTATATCATCTCTTTTTATCTTATAATCACTTGAAAGTATCTTGTAATCTCTTATTCTCTACACATACATACCTTTGCCCTTTTTTGCTGAGAAACTTTCCTTTTTCAGGGTTAGCTATTGGGGTTCTGAATCTTGCAATTGTCATCCCTCAGGTAACGGTTTATTTGGCTTTTATGTTTTCTTTTGTAGTGTCCTCTCTAATGATTGAGAAGGGTGTGTTCTTCCGTGTCTTTATGAAGACATTTTTAATTGTAAAGACAGCATTAAAATGTCTTAAGATTAAAAATCTCTGCACATAGAGATTCAAAGAACACACTTTAATTTGGTTCCCAACTTTGTCAAGAGAGACGTGCTTGGTTGCTTATACCCTTGCATGAAATCATCATCTGGACTACATAGCTTAATGGTTTCTTCCACCTTTGTGGATTTGGCTAAAGTATTGCTCTTTTTTTTTAATAGATGGTCATATCTCTTGGTGCGGGGCCATGGGATGCCCTGTTTGGAGGAGGAAATGTTCCGGCTTTCCTTCTGGCTTCAGTGAGCGCACTTGCAGCTGGCATAATTGCAACTATGAAGCTTCCTGATCTTGCAGGAAGCTTCAGATCTGCAGGGATGCATTTTGGCTGATGATCTTCAGAGATTCACATCTGTATAGATGGTTATAAACCTTCAAAAGCTTTGAAAACGAAGGAAATCTGAAACGAGACCGACTGAGAGGAGCTAGTCTGCTGGTACGCGTAAGTTCGTTTCTCTTTAAATGGAATTCTGCAGTTAATCTTTCTCAAAAATTCAATTCATTTTTTTGGCCATACTGGTGCGTCTTGTGCTTTATATTAGGGTATAGGCTATATGAGGATAACTCATAATCCACGATGTAATGTAATTAAGATCTTAGAAAAGGTATAAAAAGATCCATCCATTGAATTTACCTTGTGCTAGAGGGTAGTTTCTTGTATTTCAGATCTCCAAAACCCTTCATTGGTAAAGAATCATATGACATCCAACAAGAGACTATGATCCATGCTTTGTAACACAATTTTTAGAGTTTTCCAGTGTTTGGAATTTTTACAGTAATCTTTAGCTCATATAGTGTTCACTAGAATAAACAGAGATCTATGCTACCCGGAAACTCTAGTTGGACAGCGTTTCCCGTTTTTGTTCTGTGTAACATAGACAGATCTCTGGGGTTAATCCAGTTTTATTATAGGAATTCAATGGACTGTCAATTGGGATGATCTTTCATGTTTGCCTGCATTTCTTTGTTGCTTTCTCATTTTTTGGTGTTAGCAATTTCCTGTTCTGCAATTTCATCCACATTGCTTGTTTGGTATAAACCTTGTTGGTTCAGTGGTATTTAGGCCTTATTTTTTGTTAATATTATCCTTATTACATAGTGTTCTTATTTTACATCTTTAGGTGTTCAATTGTTCATAAATAGCAACAGATGGGCATGAGTTATAATGTTGGTTTGGTTTGCCATCTGTTATAAGGTTGGCTTGTGCAAATCTTTTGTGCATTTCCAGATTTCCAACTCCTAGTGGATCTATAGTGTGAAAATTATTTAAATTACAAACCTAACGCACTTAAACTATAGGTTAATATTTTATACAATTATAACTGTTATGGGCTTATAGTACATTGAAATGTGAATCGAATGACTTTTTTTATGCACGTTTAGTAAATATTGGGAGGATGTCGGATTTCTTGGGCAAACAAATTGCACCGACATAATAGAATAAATAACCCACCATTTCAGGATTTTCAGCTTCCCAGCCTGCTTCTTTAAAAATTTATTTATTTATTTTTGTCTAATGAATTTAGTGTTGCATTCTAACTAAATTCATTTATTATTGTCACGTAGCTGAATATCGGTTTTTCTTGGGTCTATCACTCTATTGGGCAGGGATACCCCCATCTTGACCCCCAAGATTTCGTTATAGCGGAACCTCATTGGGTCAATGTTAATGTTGTTATTGTTGAATTTGGTGTTGCACTTCTTTTTTATTTGATTTGACACAAAAAAGAGGAATACTACAAGAGCAAAACAGCAAAATATACTAACAATCAGCACCGTACTAACAAGCCTGAATTTGACTTGATTTTTTCTTTCCTAAAAATAAATTGTTATTTGTGAATTGTGAGTTTGTGACCGAATCAGGCTTAAAATGGTAACTTGTGAAGCTCAGCAGCCTCACCCACATGGAAATAAACCCACCTGAAGCAGATGAACTTTTTTCATTTGTCAGAATAGTAATTGGTATGGCTGAGCATCGATTTAAAACCGAACTGAATCGACAAAAACTGAATTGAACCGAAAACCGGTTCAAAATCGAACCGAAAACTAAACCAAACTGAACTGAAAACAGGTTCAAAACCGAACCGAACCGACAAAAATCGAATTGATCGGAAAACCGAAATTTCACTTAAGGTGAATCGAAAACCGAACCAATTTGGTTCGGTTTTTTGTTGGTTTTATATAAATAGAAGGTTATTCTTTGGAAAATTCGAACCGAACCGAAATTTAACCGAAACTGGATTTTGTAGAATTCCTAAACCAAACTGAATGATTTCGGTTTTAGTTCTATCCGACTTAAAATTTCGGTTTGAACCGACCCATGCTCAACCCTAATAATTGATTATTATCGATGCTTTTAAGAACTTGAGTAAAATTACAAACTAAACCAAATCATAATCAAAACACTATCCACAAAACATGTCAATTATTTTGATGGGTCAACGCAATCAACATGTGATTAGATAGCAACCCGATCACCATGGTTAATACGAAAGATTGATCCTTGTTTCCATTATTCTTTCTGGTGGGAAGATCAGATGCAGATCCAAAAGCAAAATTCAGCTTCAAAGTAAAAATTGTAGGGAAGAAAAAACCAAGAAAACTTGAAAAGAAAAGAGTATTGTTTTGATATGTCTAATTGTTTATTAATCTAGTGGTTGACAAATCACCATCTTAGAGGACGAATGAGTGACGCCATAGGGAAGAATTGCACATGGGGATTAGTGCAAGATGATCAGACAAAATACAGGATGGCATGTGGTGGTGAAAGATTCACTTCAGATGTCCTTCAAATTTTAAATCCCCAAAAATACCAAACCCTAATTTTTTTAAAGTATTGACAATGGATTTGTATGATTTTTTAGGGGTGATGATCCAGATAAACTGGATCATTAGCTAGTTTTGTTTGTTTGTTTGTTTAGGATGAAGATAATAAGATAAACTATTGATATGCAAAGTCCTTGTCATGTTCATGGGAAATCTGATGGTTACTAACCCATTTGATTAGCTTCCTTGGATGATGGTTAACTTGATTGAAAAGGTTCTTAATGTTGATATGATATATTAAATTTCACACGAGATTGAATCTCCAAAAACAATTCGAGTTTTAATAGAATTCTTTCTGTAAGACCAAATATGTGCAAGAGATCATCCAAAGGCCTAAAGAGTTTGTCTCAAATTCGTGTCCCATAGCTGAGGCTGAGCATGAGTTGGTTCAAACCGGAATTTTAAGCCGAATTGAACCGAAATCGAAACCGATATTATCTGGTTTGGTTTAGGAATTTCTCATATTCGGTTTTGGTTAAATTTCAGTTTGGTTAAGGTTTTCAAAAGGATAACTTTCTATCCAACTCAAACCGATAAAACCAAAAGCGAACCGAACTAAAACAATACGGTTCGGTTTTCGATTCACCTTAAACCAAATTTCGGTTTTCAGTTCAGTTTTTAACCGATGCTCAACCCTACCCATAGCTAGCGTAAAGTACTATTACTTCACATTATAAGAAAAATAATTACATTATACTCTGTTTTTTTTTGTTTAACTATACCATAAGAAATTTGTATATTGTGTTACTATTTTTTTAGTCAGCACTCAGCACTGCCTATAGGAGTCAAAACAGAAACTTTATGATACTACTCTGAAATCCTAACCATTTAACTAGATGTCCAAAAACTGTATATTATATTAATAGACACGAGTTTAGGATATGAGTTTGGGACAGAGGATTTGGATTGCTAAGAGGAGGGTGAAAGAACATGGATCCACCCTATTCCAAAGGGGCAATGTTTCATCTTCTAATAAGGTCATCATGTGATTGCAATGCTCCACATAGTTGCTCTTGTCTTCTTTGCCCTAATTTCAAGCAATATATTCCCACTCCTTTTCTTTGGTGGGCACCCACACCATACCCCACAATCCCTCTTTTCAAACATGGTGTTTAGAGCCTTGTGGGTCCCATTACCCACCTTTTGATTTTCCCCTTTGATTTTGTAGAAAAGCAAATCAATCATGCCATATAAAGGGATGAACAATTTAGTTAGGTTGCTAGCTAGCATATACATAGCCTACTATACATATATATGTGAGATTATCTATTGATTTGTTCATTAATTAATTCATTTTAATTCAACCATATAAATCATTATCTTATGTATATCTATTAATGATCCTCATCTTCCAATCCATCCATGCATGCATGCATGTTTAAGTAGACAACTAGTATGTCTAGAAGAGTTGCATGGCCCAAAAGATAAGGGATTGATTATCATAAATCACATCAAGTTGATTGATGGTACTTGTTGGCATCATATGTGAATATTTGGACCAAAAAATGTACACCATTGTAGGTGTATAGTTTAGTGGTTGTTAGTAGTTGTTACTACTTGGATTATGTTTATGTCTATTTAGATCCATCATATTGAGATCTAATGTAGTGTTTTAAAGTTTTGGAAAAAAAGGGCTTTTAGATTACCTAGAATAGGAAGGAATTAAATAAAACATATTGAAAGTGTACCTATATTGATCATTATAAAATAAGGCTGACAATGTGTACTATCTTATTATCTTTTCCTCCTCAAAATACAATCATGTAAATAAAAAGGGGGGAAAAAAGGATTTTTTTTTTTATCCCTAGAGTAACTAGTGGTCTCATGCTTGTCAGCATCACAACTTCAATTCCTAGCATTTCCAATCATTTGATAGAAGAGGGGATCAATTAATGAAAATTTTATACCCTATTTAAATATGGTGTTGGAATGATTGTAAAAATGAATCATATACTAGAAAGAATGGCACAGATTATAAATTTTGTTTTGGGTTTGATATTTTTAACTGTTTTTTTGGCCAATAGTTGGCCACTCATTTTACCAATTATCATTGACATAGCTAGTCCTATGAATATGTCATGGAAGATTCTACCAAGTACAACAACATTGACCTTGTGAGGTTCCGCTACAACGGAATTTAGGAGGTCAAGATGGGGGTATCCCTGTCTAAGGGAAATGGGGTACGTCCGATAGACCTAAGAAAAACTGAAATTCAACTATGTAACAATAATAACTGAATTTAGTTAGAATGCACCAAAATTGATATAGACACTAAATCCATCTCAAATGCAGTGTATAAAAGCCAATGAGCATGACGATCGGAAAATCCTACCAAGTAAAATCCAATAATTATGGCTATATATAGATTAATTATTACGTGAACACTTAAGACAAGTGTTAATAGAATATGTCATAGTATTAAGTTATGATTGATTAATTTGGCAAATAAAAGATTTGTTGGAGAACCACTGACTTTGAAAAGGAGGCAAATATAAAAAACCTAATGATGGTCACCTTTTTGGGTTAGTAGTACTACTACTCTACGCAATATGATATTCACCATTGTGGCACTATGCAATATGAAAAAGTTAACAAAAGAAAGAAGGAAAAAAATTGGAAAGTGGGCACCCTAAATAAACCCTCCAAGTTGACATGTCTTTAATATACCATGCAAACCTCCATCCAAACAATGAGCTAAAATGAAAACAACTTCAATATTTGTACATAATTAACCTTATTATGTTAACACATATACCTTTTTTTTTAATATTTTATTTAATCAGGAAAGAGATTAGGGAACCTTCCTAACATGAACAAGGTTACCCTAGAGATCGAGCATCAATTCCTTACGGATGAGGTCCCAAAAACCTGTGTCAGTTGCAAGCGAATAGAATAAACCTGCTAGAAGAACCTCGCAATAAAATCCACCACAAAATTGACTTCCCGAAATAGGCGGGAGATGCACCAGCTCTGAAAACGGGTCAACAGGCACATATATCCTTTTACTTTTACATAAAACAGAATTCTCTTCTTCTCTATTTTTTTAATCTTTAGTCTGGTTCAATCGACATAATTATACCGCGCTCTACATTCAAACCAAATACTAGTTAACCATTTAAGAGAGGCTTATGCTCTTTATTTTACATTCTCTTTTTTCTTTTTCTTCTTCTTTTTAATCTGATTAAATCGATCAAAATCGCTCTACCTTCAAACCAAATACTGAGTAATAATTAACCATTTAAGAGGCACATACCCTTTTTTTTTCTCATAAAAGCAAGATTCTCCAGCCTTGCAATTAGTAGCACATTTATGTGACAAATTGTTAAATAAAATATCCTAAAATTTTGTGTCAGCAACAAAGTTATGAGATTTTCAGGAATACTGACACCAATAACAGTGTTGTATTTTGATGAATGGCATCTAGCCTTGTTGTAAGAGTGGCAGTGGGATAGAATTGGATACTTTGCACAATGACAAAATACACCAGCTTGTAAGAGCTACCTAGAAGCATTGAGAAACACAGATTTTTATTTTCCTTATTGAAAAATGAAAATTCATCATCATGATTCATTAATTAATTTTTTAAAATATATATATATATATAATATAATATAAGGCAGGATGTCAGCCAGTTGGAGTCTTCGATAGATTTGACAGTTAGTAGAGATAGTTAGTGGGAGAAGATTCGAGTAGAGGACAACTAGTCACCCGAGCAGACCGGTCCACGAGGGTCCTGAAGCTTTGACGCTTCTGTTTTGATTTTATGTTTTTTTCGCCCCGGTTCTGTTGTGCCTCTTCTTTGCCTTTTAGTGGCCTTGTTTTTTAGGTGTTTTTATGTATTTTATGTGTTCCGCGGTCTTGTCAGGTCTATTGGTCGCTCCCCCGTCGCTTTAAGCCAGAGGTACCCCTATCTTGACCCCCCAGATTTCCCGTAAGGGAAGTTCTACTGGGTAAATGTTGTTTTTGTGGTTGTTGTTGCATATATATATTTTTTAAAATATATATAATTTTTTTATAATATAGATTAAAATAGCTATTAAATTTCTTCTACACACAAAATGAAATCCACAATTAAGAGAGCAGTTGTTGAAGATGATATAAAGAGAAGAAGGAGGATGTGTGTTTGCTTCTTCACGATGGGTGTTGGTGGGTTAGGTAGCAAACCCTGCCCCTCCACAGATTCCTCACCCTTCAAATTTTAACTTTTTTTTTATTTGGAAAAATATGAAAATTTAATTAAAAAAATGTTTTTTTTTTTTAAATTGTAAAGATAATGATAGTACTAACTTTTTAAAAATGATATAAACTTTATGAGATGAAAAAAAATACTAATTTTGAGTTCACATGCATATAGTATCATTTGTAAAGTCTTGCCTTTGATAGCAATTTCAACGTTATACAATTGCCAAAAAAATTGTGGTTGAAAATGTAGTTTTTTTTTTTGATAAGGTAACAATTGCATTATATTCTGATTAATTTGGACTAGGATCAAGAGTAGGAACTCCATGAATTTAATTTTTGATAGGTTGAATTTATTTTAATTGACTGAATTTATTTTAATTTTCTTATTTAATACTAAATTTATTTTGATAGGATAAATTTATCTTAATTTTCACTTATGCAGTACTAAGTTTACCTTAATTTTCACTATTTTTTTTAAATAAAATTTACTTTATTTTAACTATTTTTTTTTTCTAGGGCGGGATAGAGCCGACCCTATCGTGCCTCTGTAGCCAGGGGTGGATCTAGGCGGGGGCGGCCGCCTCCACATCCGGTCGGAGGAGCGATGAGTTTTGGGTGATTCGAAAATGAAGGAAATTTTTGGAATTTCGCCTCCATAGGTTGACTCGGGAAGGGGTGAAGGTGGAGGCCGGTGAGCGAAGGAAGGTGAGGAGGACTGGAAGAGATGGAAGTGGAGGGTTGTGTGTAACTTTTTCAACTATTCAATGAAAGAGGAAGACAGATCAGGCGAAGATATATTGGGGTGAAAATAACACGACGTTGTTTTGACCGTAATTTATTTAAAAAAATTGACTTTAGTCTAAATTTTAGGATTTTTCGTTCAACCATCCGTACCCAATTCGATCGCCATTGAAAACTGAGAGACAGGAGCACATGCAAGAGCTCGACGAGGCTGAAAGCTAGCGGGGACTTTATATATTAAACTATTGATTTGTTGAAAGTCTGTTCCGCTTTCAGAAATTCCTGGATCCGTCCCTATCTGTAGTCGTCCATGATCAAAAATATCCCGTTATATGAACAAAATGCATATACTACATAATATGATCTTAAAATTGATGTTATTAATATAAGTTTTTATTATTTATTGATTTTATTCTTTATAATTTTGTAAAAAAAAATAGCATAACCCCTACTTTTTTTTTTTTATATTCATACATGAAGATATTTAGTTTGAATGGAACTAACAAGTACAAGTTGTATAACCCCATTTCTGATTCCTTCTTCTACTCGCCCACTTCTCTATTTTATATTTGCATATAATAAAATAAAATACATATCCCTGAAATTAATCTTGATCTTGATATCTTTTAGTACAATATATTTATGGATGCCATCTCCATGGCAAATTGTCTCTTCCTCATTTATTAGATTAAACAATTTTGTGTAAGGAATTTATATCCATGTACAACTGTAGATGCTATCAAGCTTTAGACTTTTGCATATACTACTATTAATAGACTAAGAATCACAAAATTATCAAAAAAAAAATCAATTTGAATTTCATTATTACGTAGTCAACTTGAACAATTAGGCTTTGATCGAAAAAAATGTGGCCCATTTCTTAAAGTATCCATACATTTTACTCAAAACTCATCAAGATTTATTTTAACTTTGTTCACATCTATACACAATAATTGTCATAAAGGCAATATGAATACAACTTGTACAAGATCAAATTAATACTTTCATTTTATCTTAATTTTCTTGTTCAATAAAATATGTCGTTTGATATATTTTAACCAATTTTTTCCAATAATATTCATACTAATTAAAAATATTTTTAAAAAAAATTACAATAAAAGGTTAAAGATCTTAACAAAAAATTGAGAATATTTAAATAAAAGCAAACAATTTTTTAATTTTTGAGACAAACTCTAAAACAACAAATTTATCTTTTTTTTATTATTAAAAACAACAAATTTATCTGAACAGAAAAAATATTACTTTTTTTAGATCAAGTCATCAAAATAAACCATAGTATAAATTTACATTTAGTCTTCACAAATCCTAAGGACGGCGGATTCGGAATCCATATTTTATTCTATAACATATGACCCAAAATATTAATTATTACACCTTCTTCTAATGGGAGAATTATATATATCATGTATATAAAAAATCATATATAAAGTATATATGTGCATATCAAAGGTATAATAACTTGTATTAAGTTGCTTGCTTTCTTTCTCTCTTCCATCCCTCTCTAAACAATAGTGTAACTTGTCTACTCACTATTGAAGGTCTTCATCAAAAACCTAGCTATCCTTTCTTTTCTATTCCACTTGTTTCTCCTCACACACAAACTTGCTTCTTCTTTTCTCTATCTCCCAAATCAAAAAATGAGATTTGGATCAAGAACACAAGATGGGTCTTCAAGATACTAAGTTGGGTGTTCATGTTCAAGCCTAGCTAATTCATCATCATCAAGCCAATTACTTTGCTACTAAATGATGGCTTTCTTTCCTTCCAATTTCATGCTACAAACTCCCAATGAAAATGACCATCAACCTCCATCTTCTTTCTCTTCAATTCTCCAAAATTGCACTCCCCAACACTTCCATGGTAATAATTAATCTCTAGCTCTTCCTTTTTTTTGCTTATTATAACACCTCGACCCTCCAGATTCTGCCTGTATTGTTATTGTAACCGACTAAAATTCTATGTGGGTTTTTCTCTTTCTTTTCTGCTTAATATAACATCTCGACCCTCCAGATTCTGCCTGTATATATAGGATGATGTTGTTATAACCTTGATTCAATGTTTCTAATTGCTTATTAGGCTCAAACTCTATGTGGGTTTTCCTCTATTAGCCAAGATCATGAGTAAAATTAAACATGATTTGTTGCTATGATAATAGGTTCAAGCCCAATGCTTGGGAAGAGATCCATGTCATTTCCAGGGCTAGAAGAGGAAGCAAATGAAGGTTGTGGAGTTGGAGGAGAAGAAGACAACTTATCGGATGACGGATCGCAAGCCGGGGAGAAGAAGAGGAGCTCAACATGGAGCAAGTTAAAACACTAGAGAGGAACTTTGAACTTGGAAACAAGCTTGAGCCTGAGAGGAAAATGCAGCTTGCTAAAGCACTTGGCTTACAACCAAGGCAAGTTGCAATTTGGTTCCAAAATAGGAGAGCTAGATGCAAGACAAAGCAACTTGAGAAGGACTATGACATTCTTAGGAGACAATTTGAAGCCCTCAAGGCTGATAATGAGTCCCTCCATGCCCACAATCAAAAGCTCCAAGCTGAGGTAATAATACTAAAAAAATAACATTATGTGTTTTGGATTCTTTTTTCTTCGGAATATACAAGACAAACATTAAGCTACCTGTCTACTATAGCGCCAACCCAGATCATTAATCCGAGTGATTTTATTAAATTCTCTCTGTAAGACTAGATGACGCGAGTTCTCACATGAAAGTTGGTCCATCGATCTCTAAAATTGGATATCTATGTTGTAAGCTGGTTTTGGGTCTATCGGGCGTACCCCTTTCCCTTTGACAGAAGTACCCTCCAGATTCCGCTGTAGCGGAACCTCACTGGATCAATGACGATGATGTTGCAAGATGGTCACCAATTTGATCACCAAATTTGTGTGTTTTTTTCATCTATTGTAGAAATTCATGATTGCTAGCTTTAGATCCAATCC